>OZ014555.1:8088554-8236381 GCA_963966155.1 Clivina fossor | reverse complement strand
TACCATAATTTAGAATATCTTATATTCCTACTTTTATAATATAAGCATACTACATAAATTGATACAATAATATAATATAAATAATAATAATTATTAATTAATTAAAATTATAACAATTAGAAGTATATACAATATATATGATAATAATATAATGACAATAATTTATTAATTATTGTAAAAATCATGGAGAAATATAGGTACTATTCAAGAAAAAATTGAGTGTTTGAAATTATGAAATGGTTTTTGCAATTATTAACAATCAAAAGATATTAACAATTTGAAATTTATCGGAGCTGTCAGAATAATTTTTATTTGTTTTAAGTTGTGGCACACTGAAAGTTGGTTGATTTTGATTTTTTATTTTTCTGGTGAAAAAAAAAATGCTAAAAATAGTTTTAGAATACCATTAAATACAGTTTTAAATTCTGAATATTTTAATGTTCTTACACTATTTGCTTAAAATGAATAGGTAAAGAGGTATTGAGAGATTTAAGTTTTAAGACTGTATTTCCTATGTTCGGAAAAAAGTATACACCCGGTGTATGGGCTTTTAACATGCAGTTTCGATAATTTGCGATATATTTCTTTCTCGAGTAAAATTCGTAAAAATACTTGGGTACTTGTCGATACGGCATAAAAAATTCTATAATTTCATTTTAGTTTTAATTTACTAGCATATTCCGTTTGGACGCTTTAATTATTTTTAGATTTTTTTGGTTTTAATTTTTTTTTTTTTTCAAAAACTATGAGGTTTAGGTAAATAAGCGTGGTATGAAAAAATGCGGAATAATGAGTACTATAATGGAGTAAAAAAGTATTATTCTAGGATGCATCGTTTAGTAGAAAAAAATTAAAAACTGAATTTTTGAAAAATTCTTGAGGGTACCCTTGGGATTTTTTTAAAATAAGATTATTTTCAAAATTTGCTCAAAAAAATTTAAAAAAATTTAGTAAAATAGAGATTAGCTACATAATAGCAAAGTAACTTTTTTCTGTATCTCATTCTGGTTTGGCAGGAAAAATTATTGAAAATTAATAATATTTTTTGCATTTAAATTTGTTTTTTCTTCCCTGCCACACCAGAATGAGTTAGAGAAAAAAGTTACTTAGTTATTAAACGATGCATCCAAGAATAATAATTTCTTCACTCCATTATAGTATTCATTATTCCGCATTTTTCCATACCACGCTTATTTTCCTAAACTTCATAGTTTTTAAGAAAAAAAAATAATCAAAAAAAAAAAATTCTAGCGCCCAAACGGCATATGCTAGTAAATTAAAACTAAAACCAAATTATATAATTTTTACGAATTTTACTCGAGAAAGAAGTATATCGCAAATTATCGAAACTGCATGTTAAACGCCCATATGAACTTGACGAACGAACACCCTGTATATATATATATATATATATATATATATATATATAATCTAAAAAGAATTATGTAATTTTACCTACAAACCATGAGACATTATGATACTCAGTATTTCTTGGTGTAATTGCTCAACTGCTGTAATTTAATACATAATAGTTTAAAAATACATATAATATCAGAATTATATTACAAACAGGATGGAAAAGTACATATGCATATATAATATTACAGTTCTTTTTAGTAAAGTTGCTTTTAGTAAATTTACAGAACTGTAATATATATACCCAAATACTGGCTGAACGAATATGTTGCAAAGACCACCGATATTTATTATGTGTAACAATTACAACAATTATAATATTGATTTATTTTTCAATTCATTAAATGCTGTTTTAAACAATATTAGAGCTTAAATTAGTTTTTTGTCTTTTTTCGTCTGAATTTTTTGTGATTTGATTTAATTGATGAGTAGTTGGAGTGGTATGATTGAGAGTGTTTTGCGTGAGCGAAAGTTTCCAAGTAGTAGGAATAAAAGAACATGCATGAGAGGAATTATAAACGTGGATGAAGCGAAAGTTGCTTGTTTGGATAGGAATGTTTGGAGGCGACTGATTTCGGAATGAATGTGCCACACCCTTTTGGGTACATGGCGTGATTGTGTATGTATGTATGTATGTATATTATTATGGCTTTTTTTTGTTTTTTTTTCTTAGTTTAATTTAAGTAGTTTATATTTTATTTATATATTTTGTATTTTCTACCATATGTGTTACTAAAAGTATTTTTATGTATTGTCCTATTAATAGATCCCTCTGTTGGGCAATAAAGAATTATTTTTATTATTATTATATATTATTATATATATATATATATATATATATATATATATATATACAGGATGTTCGTTCGCCAAGTTGATATAGGACAATAACATGGGATACCGATAATATGCAGAATATTTCTTTCTGAATTAAATTTCGGAGAAATACTTAGAATACTTTTCGATAGGGAATAAAAAGTTCTATAATTTGGTTTTAGTTTTAATTTGCTTGCATGTGCTGTTTGGACGCTAGAATTATTTTTTTAAATGTTTTTTAGAATTTTCAATAATATTTCCTGCTAAATCAGTATGAGTTAGAGAAGAAAGTTAATTAGCTATTGTGTAGCTAATTTTTTTCTCTATTTTACCGAATTTTTAGATTTTTTGAGCAAGTTTTAAAAAAAAATCTTATTTTAAATTTTTTCAAAATATAACTTTTTTCAAAATTTGCTTAAACAAGATTAGAAGTATATGGGTAAACCCATATATAGACTACTTTGACATTTCTCGGAAAGTTGGCAACACTGTATTTTAATAATATTATAATTTATGTGGGCACTAGGACTTACTTTTCTGAAAATTTGATCAAAATCGAATAAATAATGTAGCCACAATAATTTTTTTCAAAATTTTGTGATTTTTTTTGATAAGTTGGCAACACTGTATTTTGTTAAAATTGCATAATTTATTTAGGCACTAGGAAAAACTTTTATAAAAATTTGATTAAAATCGGTTAAATAAAATGGTCATAATAAATTTTTTTTAATTTCACTAATTTTTTTCTCGGAAAGTTGGCATCACTGTATTTTGTTAAAATTACATAAATTATATAAATATCTTTTGTGAAATCTTTTTTTGAAATCTTTTGTGAAAATTTGAGTAAAATCGGTTGAATAACATGGCCATAATAAAATTTTTAAAATTTTAGTAATTTTTTTCTCGGAAAGTTGGCAACACTGTATATTAATTAAATTATATAATTAATGAGAGCATTAGGAAAATCTTTTCTGAAAATTTGATCAAAATCGGATAAATAACGTAGCCAATATGAATTTTTAAAAACTTTAGTAATTTTTTTCTCGGAAAGTTGGCATCACTGGAAAAAAACAAAATCACATGACCATCTTGGGCACTAGACAAATTTATCCTGAAAATTTTATTAAAATCGGTTGAACCGTCTAGGAGGAGTTGCGATCACAAAATTTTGTCTGACGACCGAGCGAGCTGACGACGCACATCCATACACCCACATAAACTAAGTGCAGATTCGTCATCTACAGGCTATATGAAGGATTTCTATACATTTTTTTTTTTTTTTTGAAAATGTTACAGACACCGTACCATACGCTATACTACTTTTTCAAAGTAGTAAAAAATCTGAAAAAATTCAGTAAAATAAATAAAATAGCTAAGTAACTTTCTTCTCTAACTCATACTGATTTAGCAGGAAAAATTATTGAAAATTCTAAAAAACATTTTTAAAAAAATTCTAGCGCCCAAACGGCACATGCAAGCAAATTAAAACTAAAACCAAATTATAAAACTTTTTATTCCCTATCGAAAAGTATTCTAAGGGTTTCTCCGAATTTTACTTCAGAAAGAAGTATTCTGCATATTATCGGTATCTCATTTACAATAAATGACCATATTCTGTTAAATATTTTATTTTTTATTCAAATAAACATCATATTACGTAAGATTGGTTGCATAACTGTCAGGGATATCTTCATGCGTTTGACGTGTTTTTTTTTTAAATTGAGCATAGGAAATTTGTATGTAGTTCAGTTCATATGTTCAGAGATAAAAATATCGCATTGTATATATATACTCTAAAAAGAATTATGTAATTTTACCTACAAACTGCTCAACTGCTGTAATTTAATACATAATTGTTTAAAAATACATATAATATCAGAATTATATTACAAACAAGATGGAAAAGGACATATGCATATATAATATTGCAGTTCCTTTTAGTAAGGTTTCTTTTAGTAAATTTACAGAACTTCAGCAAATTTGGAGTCAGAAATTTTTCATAATTAGCTAAAATTTGTTTAGTTCTGTAATATTATTGTTGGTATAAATATATGCATTTCTAATGGATGTATTTTGAAATAAATGAATAAATAACTCTTAAAATATTTTATTTGTATTATTACACTTAAAATACGTACTAAGCCTCATTATTTTAATGGAATTATTAATATGCAAGCTGTAATTTCATATAATTTAGGAAGTTATACCAGCAACATGTAATTCTACACTAATTGTAAGTATATGTGATGCTATTTTACATACTTATTTTACGTGATTGTTGTGAATTATGTAAAAATTACTGAATTTTGGGGTAGAAATACATAATACTTATAATAAAATAAAAATACAGATTATTTATAGTAAAATTTCACCACTATTTTTCTGTAATTTTGCTATTTTTTTACAGTGTATTTATTCCAATGAAACGTAATCTAACATTAACCTAGCCTAACCTATAAACTATATATATATATATATATATATATATATATATATATATATATATATATATATAAAACTAAAAACAATATGAAATTACTCTCAAGAAATAGCAAACATATTAAAATATATTAATAAATTAATATTACAAAATACACACACACACACACACACACACACATTTCATGGCCAACTGCTTTTATCTTATATCTATCTAATATAATAGTTGTCTCTTAGATATATATATATATATATATATATATATATATATATATATATATATATCGATTCTCACTAAACAGGAAAATCAATCCAATCAATTTTTATTGAATTTCTACATTAATTTCAATAAAATAACTGTGTATATATTAAAACACGAGACAATAATAGGTAGAAATAGAGTAGTTGCATTGAGAATAACCCAAATTTACTCAAGTTTGTTTAAAAATTTAAACAAAACAAAAATTTAAACAAATTTAATTTAAACATATTAAATTTGAAAAGGCGACAGTACTGTCTAAAGTGGATTCTCGCCATTTAAAATGAAATTAAGTATTTTTTAAGATAAAAAGTGGCGAATAATATGTGTTGGCGCACATACTAAACTGTAGCTAAGCGTATTCTCTAACCTCTGTTAGATAAATAGATTTTACTGTAAGGGAATATGCTGTACGAGAGAAAAGTGTTTTCATCATTTACATTTGATTTTGACATTTTTTCAGAAGTTGAAATCCAATATTTCAGCGGAAAAGAAATATTAATTTTTAAATGCGATATTTTTACGCCATTATATTATACAAGAAATGTACTTTTTCTCTCTCTCTCTCTCTCTCTCTCTCTCTTTCTCTCTCTCTCTCTTTCTCAAGCAATGAATTATATACGATGTATCTAAGAAAATTATTGACAATGTGTTTTTAAATGCGTTTTTCAGAATTATATATACAAAATATCTAAAAGAAACTATACGTAACTAGAAGGAGGAATCGGGGGGAGGGGGGGCTATCAAATAGATATAGGTGTATGATCTAAGTGTGAGAATTGAATGAAAAATGTTCGTGTTCAGAGGTTAGTTAAGATTTTGTGATCATCTTGAGAACGAATAAGTCTAATGGACGTTTCTTTAGTTAAAAGAATTTATATATGAATGATTTTGAAAAGATATATGAGTAGATGGGAGAAGTGAGTGGTATGTGATTGAGAGAAAGAGATACAGAGAGAGAGAGTGTGGTTTGTGTGAGCGAAGTAGCTTTCAAGTGCAATAGGAATGCAAGAGCCATCATTCTATATGAGATGAGATTAGAGGATGAATATGGGAAAGTTTAGTGTTTTTTTTTATTTCTTTATTTTGTTGGAAATGGCTTAAAAAGTGATGTTTAATTTATAATTTTTCTCAAAGTTGCTCAGATTTCAAAAAAATGCAAAAACATGTTGTGATGACGTCAGTAATATCTTCGCAAAATTTATGTCGACTTCTGAATCAGACGCACATGTATTGACATGGTTACAAGCTATTGAAATACAGCTGTCAAATTTGAAATATCAGTCGTGATCTGTTATAGGTTACGACTTACGACATATGTTTTCATAACTAAATCTCACCAACTCTTCTGCGCTTGCGCACAATAGCATTATGACGTCAGTAATGTCCTTACAAAAATTGTTAATAACAAATAAATAAAATAATTATTAAAAATTTTAATTATTATTATTTTGTATATGTATTTGAGAAAAAATAATTTTCAACGCAACTTCAATCATGCTAAACTTCCCTATTGTGATGGACAAACTAATTTTGGGGATAGTAAAAAATGAGTTTGTGCCACTTCCTTATATAAAATATGTGTATGTATGTATTGGGATGCAGCTAGAGTTGTGCTTATCTCTGGTTAATAGGAATGTTTGACAAAACTAATTTCGCGATAGTGGAAAGAACGTTTGTGTCACATCCTTTTTTGAGTACATGACGTGATTGTGTATAGTATGCATATATGTGGATGAAGCTAGAATTGCTTGGTCTCTATATAGAAGATGTTACATGGCGTGCATTGTTTATGGTATGAAAGTATGTGGGATGCAGCTAAAGTTGTACTTGTCGCTGGCTAATATGAATGTTTAGTTAAAACTAATTTCGAAATAGTGGAATGCGAGTTTATACCACACCCTTATATGGGGTACATAGCGTGCATTGTCTATAAAATAAGTAAGTTTAATTTTTATTTTAATCTTTCATTTTAAAAACAGTGCAAGCAACCCTTTATTATCTTACAAATGCCCAAAAAAAAAAAAATTATAATTGAGCCGTTTACTTTGAAAGTGGTGTAGGTAAGTCCATTTTATATTATATGAAGATATTTAAGAGTTTGTATTTGAATGGTAACTAATTAATGGTAACTAGGTAAATTAATATTGATAAAATAATGAAAATTTTGAAGGATTTTTTTAGTAACTCTTTATAGATAAAAAGCTCATAGTAGATTGCATTTGTCAAAAATGGACTAACACCACTTTCAAAGAAAACGGCTCAATTATAATTGAATTAATTTTGTCAAAATGTCAATGATGAACCTCAGCTCCAAAATGGATAAATCTTTGCTGAAAAATTCCAAAAATATGAGAAATATAGAAAAAATAGTAAACCTAACTTAACCTAATTTAACCTAACGTAACCTAATTCAACCTTGCCTAACCACCACTTGATACTATTTCTTCCATATTTCTCATATTATTTGGAATTTTTTGGCAAAGTTTTATTCATTTCGGAGCTTGTTGCTTATCGACAGTTTCAACAATAATTCAATTAATTAATAATTAAGTAAATTAATAATTTAATTACATTGTCAAATTAATATACATACCTATATATACAAGCTGTTCGTTTGCTAAGTTGATATAGCCGATTAACATGGGAAATCGACGATATTCAAAATACTTCTTTTTCGAGTTAAATTTCGAGAAATTACTATTACCATTATTTGAAAAATACATTTTAAAGGAATAGTTTAACAATATTACTATTTATGACATATTGTGCATAAAGTACTGAGTCTAGCTATCCAGGATTAGATTTTCAGTTACCGACTTATTTTTATTTTTAATAATTACCAAATTATAATGATTATATCTACAAAATAGCACAATACTTAATAATAGTACTAATTAGTAATTATTTATTATAATTTTTAAATATAGTCATAGCAATACTAATAAAGTCAAATAATTTATTCAAAATGATACTTATTTAAATAATTTTATTGATGAATTTAATCATTTTTTTATTTTTCAATATCTAAATATTCCTAATGATAGTTTGTCGATAAAGAATTATTTCGTATTTTGTCGATTTCCTATGTTAATGTCCTACGAACAATTCAGTTTATTGATTGTTAATATGTAGTGAAAGAAATAGTACATGTTTGGTTATTGTTCGTTTAAAATATTTATTCATATGATTGATCTTTTGTTTAAAAAAATTGCTTTAGATCTTCGCGCTGATGTAGTGGACAAAACTTTGCCACGAAAGCTCGGAATGAATCTTTAATGAGATTTTTTATATTTTTTTAACACCTTTTCCAAAATAATTTTGGACTACCATACCCATTAAATAAATTGTTCATCATTAATATGTTTAGTCGTCATAAAATATATATATATATATATATATATATATATATATATATATATATATATAGTGTGTTGACTTGGACCGTCATACATAGGGATCTAGCATGTAAAATCAGACATGTGCGATTTCCTGAATTATTTTACAAAAAAAACCTTGTGATAAATGTTTTAGGGCATACTTTTCTGCATGTAAATCAATTACCAAATTTTTTTTGGAACTTTCCTAACGTCAAGAATTAGGTCTAAAGTTGTTAAGAAATTGACAGGAAAATGGCAGTAGCCGTGAAATTGGAACAAAAAATCAAACAAATGCTAATGCGCAGCCGACTAATGCCATTTTCAGTCAATTTTTTGACAACTTTAGTGCTAATTCCTGACGTTGGGATGGTTCCAAAAAAATGTTGTTGATTGATTTACATGTAAAAAAATTGTTTCCTAAAACCTTTATCCCAAAGTTTTTTTTGTAAAATAATTTGGAAAGCCGGAAATCGCATATGTCTGATTTTACATGCTAAATCCCTATGTACGACGGTCCAAGTCAACACACGGTATATGTCATATATAGGTGAATTTGTCCATGATGCAAGTACCTGATTTCCGCGTATATAATTTTCAAGTTCATTGTTTATAAGCGACAACTGTTGTCTTTTATTTAATTATTAAATAAATTCTACGATTTTACACGAAGTGTATTCCCCCCACCACCACCACTTCTCAACGAAATACATAGAATCCACACACCCCACCACTAATTTAAACATTCAATGAAATACAAATGTATATAAGTTATTTGTTAACTTCCTTAATAAATAAATTGTTTATTAACATTCGTATTTATTTAAACACGTTGTGAACTTAATATAAAAAGTTCTCCGAGAGCACATAATTATTTTAAATATGTGTGTTAATGTGTGCGTTATTAATTAATTTATTTAAATAATTAACTAGGCAAAAAGCTATAATAATGAACTTATCTATTGTTTATAAGTGTCTGTTATTTAAATTAATAAAATTACTAAAATTTTGTTATATAATTATTAAAATATTTGTTGAAAATGACATGCGAAAAATGTACAGGTATTTATTACATATATTTTTTCTTTTTGATTTTTATTTTTGAGAAATTGAAAAGATATTTAGAGATGCCAGGTGTTTGACTGTGTTGAAATGAATATATTAAACGAAATTTACTAATATGCTGTAAATGTATCCAGAGAAGATTTTGATTTGATTTGCTTGTAACTGTAAAAGTAAATTTAAAAAATGTTAGAAATGTATTCAGAAATACCCGGTTTTTCACTGTGTTAATTGAAATAAATATATTAAACGAAATTTAATAAGTTGCTGTGAATGTATCTAGAGAAGTTCCCGATTTGATTCGTTTGTAAATGAGGATTGTTCAAATAATTAGCTACAAATTTTAAGTATTCTAGAAATGTATTCAGAGATGCTCGGTTTGACTTTGTTAATTGAAATAAATATATTGAACAAAATTTAATAATATGATTTGATTCATTTGTAAAATGAGGATTGTTAAAAATAGTTAACTACAAATTAAAAATGTTTCAATATCTTTTATAGAAAGAGTATTCAGGGATGCCCGATTTGATTTATTTATAAATGAGAATTGTTCAAAAATGTCAACTACAATTTCAGAGAGAGAGAGAGAGAAAAAAAGTGTGGTTTATGCGTGCAGGGAATGTTTCCCAAGTGCACTACACTCTAAAAAATATATCTTATATCTATATAATCTTACATAGGTTTTAACAGTAATTATTACAACATTTTGTAATTTTACTGTGTTAATTAACGTAATATTACTTTTTTTCTATAAAAAATTACATTTGCAAGACATGTAAAATTACATACATTTTTTACAGTGTAGGAAATAGCTATATGAGATTTGAGGTTAGAGAGATGAATGCGGGATGAAGCTAGGAGTTGTTATTGGGTCTGGGAATAGAGGAATGTGATGGAGGAAAACTGATTTCGGGGATAGTGGAATGGGAGTTTGTGCCACATTCTATTATGGGTATCTGGTGTGATTGTGTATGTATGTGGATGAAGCTAAAGTTGCTTGTCTCTGGCTATAATAAGAATGTTTAGAGGAATCTGATTTGGAAATAGTGGAAAGGAAATTGGTGCCACATGCTTTTTGTGGGTACATGGCGTGATTGTATATGGTATGTATTATGTGGGATAAAGCTAGAGTTGTGCTTGTCACTGGCTATATGAATATTTGGAGAAAACTGATTTCGAGATATTGTAAAAAGAGTTTGTGCCACATCCTTCTTTGAGTGCATTGTGTATGAGATAAGATGAGGTTAGCAGATGAAAAACTAATTTCGAAACAGTAGCGAGAGAGAGAGAGAGAGAGAGAGAGAGAGATAGAGAGAGGGAGTTTGCGCTCATTGATTGTAAATTAATCTGTTTTCTCTATTTCCTCCTGTGATAGAACGAAACATGAAAATGATGCCGAAAAAGAAATGGCTTATTCTCCTAATAGTCTTTATCATCTATATTCTTTTGGGCGCGAGTTTCTTCTATAAGATCGAGAACGAACAGGAACGAGAGAAGAGGTATGAAGAAAATCAAGAACGCGAAGCCATCGTTGGTAAGACTACCTATTATTATTAAACCTATTTTCTCTTTCGCATATTCTAATCTGTAAAAAAACAGGAAAATTACAGATAAATATTAGTAAAATTTTACTATAAAAAAATCTGTAATTTCATTTTACCATAAATATTCTGTACTTCTATCACAAAACTCTGTAATATTTACATAATAAAAAAAAAAGTATATACAAAATGTCTAAAAAATATTTAATCTATTATTTTACATTTACCTACTGTTTTAATGGGTGCGCGCGTGCGGGCGCCCTTCTTGATGTCATATTTGTTCTGCGTGAGCCGCAGGCTATCTTTTTGTTTCTTCTTTTATGAATCAAATATTTTTTGTTGTTGTCAAGTTTAAACAAAAATTTGTTCACTCCAAACCGGCAAAGAGAGTCACAAATTTTTACTAGCTTACTGATAACACGTAACAACACATTTTATATATATATATGGAAATATTTTAACTGGAGTATCCTGGGCTCAGAATATGAAGATTTAACGCAAATCACTTAGATAAAATGTGGCTCCTTACTGAGCTACAGGGTGTTTTATTTAAAAATTTAAAAACAATTTTTGCCCAGTATTTTAAAACTATTTGACGTATCCTTATCATACTTGGCAGGAAGTGTAGGTACCGTACACCATACTAAATTATGTTAAATAAAAGTTTCTAGCTACTGCTAGTGGCGTACAACATGGGCAAGTGAGAGGTTGATCCCTCCTAAATTCTACACCACTGGCGGAATTGTCATTTTAGCACAATTTTTCGATTCTCCAATACTTTATGTGTAAAAAACATACTCTTCCTTCGTAACAATAAAGTCACTATTTTTCGAAATATTTAAAGTTAAACATAAGCTGCATCCTTGGGATTTTTTCAAAATTTGCTCAAAAAAATCTGAAAAAATTTAGTAAAATAGAGAAAAAAATTAGCTACATAATAACTAAGTAACTTTGTTCTCTAACTCATTCTGGTTTGGCAGGAAAAATTATTGAAAATTAATATTTTGTACATTTTAATTTTTTATTTTCAATAATTTTTCCTGCCAAACCGGAATGAGTTAAAAAACAAAGTTTTTTAGTTATTATGTAGCTAATTTTTATCTCTATTTTACTGAATTTTTTCAGATTTTTTTGAGCAAATTTTGAAAAAATCCCAAGTGTGCATCTTATGTTTAATTTTAAATATCTCGAAAAATATTGACTTTATCGTTACGAAGGAAAATTGCATATTTATATATATTATTAATATTATTATTATTAGTTACTGTATTCATATCTATAATTTATTTGTTAATTTAATATTATAAAGTGTACCTATACACTAGGTAAAAAATGTATGTAAATTTACATCTTCTATAAATGTGTTTTTAGAGAAAAAATGTTATATTACGTTAATTATCACAGTAAATATTACAAAATGCTGCTATTTTACAGTTAATAGTTATGTAAAATTATGTAAAATTATATAAATTTATATCGCATTTTTTACATTGTACTGGTTATTAGATATATGGTGAAAGAAAAAAAAGAAGAACTATAAATTTTATTATCTTACGATAACAATATATTATAAATATATTGTATTATAATATATACTACATTTTTTACTGATATAAAGCAAACAAAAACTGTATGTTTTATTTTTAACTCTTAGCGCACAATAAATTATTACCTATATTGAAAATAAAACACGGTTTTACGCCGTAGTTCTGCATAGAGTTGTGGGGAGGGGGGGGGGAGACATAATCGAATGATTTTAATTTATCGAATGATCGGTATTCGAATGAATATCATTCGAATGACACGATAGGAATGAATAATTATAACAATACTAACAAGAACGAATGATTGCATTTGTCTCTCACAATCACAGACAGAAGTTTTTTGATACTTTAACTGAATTTGTAGTAGTAGTCAAGATGAAAAATAACCATGGTACATTTATATATTAATAAATTAATTTTTTTTGTATATATTTGTACTAACTTATTACAGCGATAAAGTACACTAAATTATGATTAGAATATTCCAGCAATATTATTTTTATATTTTATATTAACTATTGACGTAATACATTAATTATAATGTAGCATATAAGATAACAGGAAATAGGTCAATAAAAATGCTCTAGTTCGTTAGCATGCGACTAGTTTCGGTATATATTAAGCATACCTTCCTCAAGCGAATCTACAATATTATAACAATAGTAACTTATTAGTAATTAAACAACTACAGAATATAAGTACAAAAATATTTTTTTACAATAAAATGTTACTTACGCTAATGTGCTTGAACAATTATTAAACATTTATACGGTTTAGATCGCAGCTCAGTACAATATATAAAAATTATTAAATTAAAACTATTCTATTTGTCACAGTGTATATATTGTACTGAGCTGCGATCTAAACCGTATAAATGTTTAATAATTGTTCAAGCACATTAGCGTAAGTAACATTTTATTGTAAAATATTTTTGTACTTATATTCTGTAGTTGTTTAATTACTAATAAGTTACTATTGTTATGATATTGTAGATTCGCTTGAGGAAGGTATGCTTAATATATACCGAAACTAGTCGCATGCTAACGAACTAGAGCATTTTTATTGACCTATTTCCTGTTATCTTATATGCTACAATTAATTCGAGAGGTCGTTCAACTTTCATAAATTAATTATAATGTTATTAAATTCCCTATCAGATTCGTTATCGTTTTTAGCAATGACGCGTTTCGACTTTTCAGTCATCTTCAGATTTTTTTGAGTTTGGTCTGTGTTGTGGCTCGAGTGAACGGTTTGTGTGATTTGTGTTGCAGTTTTTATATTGTTCTAAGGAACGTGGTTGCTTTTGATTGGCTGTTACTGTATTAGTTTGCATGTTGTTTCTTATTGGCTATTGGTTTAAATATTGTGTCGGATTGACTATTGATTTGGACATTTATGATTTTATTACCACGCTTATATTAACTCACTCTGTTGTTGTCGCGGTCAGTCACGGTCAAATTTTGTAACCAATTTTTAGACCACTTTCTATCATTTGATCTCACTGAAATTTTGCATGTAGTTTCATTCCAGGAGACAACACAATATTATATAAAAAAAAAACGATTACAAGATATGACATCTGTCACTATTTTTTTGTTCAATTAACAATTAAATAATGTAAATGACAGATAATAAGACTAAAAAGCAGAAAATAAAATATATAAAAAAAACTTTTTTAAAAACCACGCTTATATTTAAATGCACTAGAAAAAAGAAAATAAATTTTTTTCTGGTTATCCAAATTTTTTAGAAAGAAATAAAAGCGTAGGGCGCTTAATTATCATTGCGAAATATATAGTTTCCTGATGGCGCTCCACGCTTTTATTTCTTTCTAAAAAATTTGGATAACCAGAAAAAAAATTATTTTCTTTTTTTTAGTTCATTTAAATATAAGCAAACTAATACAGTAACAGCCCATCAGAAGCAACCACGTTCCTTAGAACAATATAAAAACTGCAACACAAATCACACAAACCGTTCACTCGAGCCACAACACAGACCAAACTCAGAAAATCTGAAGATGACTGAAAAGTCGAAACGCGTCATTGTTAAAAACAAATAACGAACTTGATAGGGAATTTAATAACATTATAATTAATCATAACACAGGTTCAGGATCTAAAAAAAAAGTTTATCTTTTAACATTAATCGTAATACATTGATTATTAAAAAAAAAATTAATACGTTTCTCTGATGGATTTATCTATTCAAAATAGGAACTAATTATATATTATAAATTGAAAAAAAAAGAATTTACTTTATATTTACCACAAGTAATTTCTTTTTAATTTCATATCATATAGGGTCTTCTATAAAGTAATGAATCTACAAGGAAAATTTAGAAAAACGCTTTTCAATAAACGTGTAAAAAATTGCATATTTATATAAACCTGTACAAAAATTACACATATGTGTAAAAAATTGCACATAAATGTTTAAAAAAATATACATAGTTGTGCAAAAAATTAAGTAGAAATATAAAAAATGTCCACATTAATGTATCATGATATTTACATATGTATGTAAAGATCAATTTACATTTTTGTGTAAAAAAGTATAAGTTACATTTTTATGTAAACCATGGATTACATCTTCTGTGTAAATTTTTATTTACTACATGCGCATGTACCCAGTGGTGATATTCAGCGGGTTCGCACAGGTTCGGCCAAACCCGTTATTAAAATTTTCCGAACCTTGTAAAAAGCACGTAACATTTCTCAGTGGTTTTGTTTCTTTTAACTTTTTCTGATAAAAAAAAGCCAATTTTTATAAGTTTATAAAATATTTTGAACAAAAAATATTAAAATATGTACAAAATAAACCATTTTGAACACTCTTATGTATTATTTATCAAAAATATATAGTTCTATTATAAACAATGTTAAATTTTAACTGACTTAATTTTTCGAACGCATCTTCTTTACTTATATGTGTATCTTAGGGTCAGTGTGTGCACTAATCTTGCTAATGGACTGTTTGAGCAAAAAAAAAAAATTGTTAAGAAAAAAATTTCTGTTAGCGAACCTTTTGTTAAATATTTTGAATATCACCACTGCATGTACCTAATTCACTGTTACATACGTCTGTAAGTTCACAGAGAAGTAAAATTTCACGTACTGTCTGTAGTTGCAATATTGCCAATAACTGTCTGTGTAAATATACATAGTATTTTTTAATAGTATACATTCCTATTAAAACCGCGCTAGATGGTATACTTATACATACAATACATATGCAATATACAGTAGGATACAATACATATACATACATGCAATATATTTGAATCAGTATTTTATTTTAATAACTGAATATTATAATAACAAGATTAGAAGTATATGGGTAAACCCATATATAGACTACTTTGACATTTCTCGGAAAGTTGGCAACACTGTATTTAATAATATTATAATTTATGTGGGCACTAGGAGATACTTTTCTGAAAATTTGATCAAAATCGAATAAATAATGTAGCCACAATGAATTTTTAAAAAATTTTGATTTTTTTTGGCAACACTGTATTTTGTTAAAATTGCATAATTTATTTAGACACTAGGAAAAACTTTTATGAAAATTTGATTAAAATCGGTTAAATAAAATAGTCATGAATTTTTAAAAATTTTACTAATTTTTTCCTCGGAAAGTTGGCAACACTGTATTTTGTTAAAATTACATAAATTATATGAATACTAGGAAAATCCTTTGTGAAAATTTGAGTTAAATCGGTTGAATAACATGGCCACAATAAAAATTTTAAAACTTTAGTAATTTTTTTCTCGGGAAGTTGGCAACACTGGATGTTAATAAAATTATATAATTAATGGGAGCATTAGGGAAATCTATTCTGTAAATTTGATCAAAATCGGATAAATAACGTAGCCAATATGAATTTTTAAAAACTTTAGTAATTTTTTTCTCGGAAAGTTGGCATCACTGGAAAAAACCAAAACCACATGACCATTTTGGGCACTAGACAAATTTATCCTGAAAATTTCATTAAAATCGGTTGAACCGTCTAGGAGGAGTTGCGATCACAAAATTTTATCTGACGACCGAGTGAGCGAGCGAGCTGACGACGCATACAGATACACCCACATAAACTAAGTTCAGATTCGTCATCTAGAGGCTATATAAAGGATTTCTATACAATTTTTTTTTTTTGAAAATGTTACAGACACCGTACCAAACGCTATACTACTTTTTCCTTGCAGTCAAAGTAGTAATAAAAATAGTTTAAATTTCTGTTATATGTTAAATAAATTAATATTTTAATTATATTTATTAAATAAAGTAAAAAAGGTGAATGCTGATGTAACTGGTACCGTACAACAAATATAATCTTACTAAATATTATATATATATATATATATATATATATATATATATATATATATATATCATCATTCGAATGCTGAACAAACAGAAAAAGTGGCAGATTTCCATAAATATATATATATATATATATATATATATATATATATATTTATGGAAATCTGCCACTTTTTCTGTTTGTTCAGCATTCGAATGATTTCAATTTTAGTTCGAGATATCTCGGAATAATTTTCATAATTGAATGATTTATTATTTTTTCATTCAAATTATCCCATCACACTTCTGTATTATTTAATATTTATATTAATAATCGACGTGCACGCAGTTCTTAATCAGGAAGAGAGATACGCACAAATCAAAATATTTACAAAGAAAGAGACAGTAAATAGAAACACAAAACATAGATTAAAAAGTTACTTCTGTATTTTGTTGTACGTCTAGTAACTATGTTCTGTTCTATTTACTGTTCTCTGCAAATATGTCTTAATTTGTGTATCCCTATCTTCTTCCTGATGAAGACGTCAATTATTCATAAATATTAATACTAGTGATGGGATAATTCGAATAAAAAATAATCGATCATTCGATTATGAAAATCATTCGGAGATATCTCGAATTAAAGTTGAAATCATTTGGATTGTGATTAAACAAGAAAAGTGGTAAATTTCCATAAAAATATATGCAAAATATAGATCATAAAATTGAAGAACCCTTGAATGCTAAAATTTCTTTAAGGGCTTACATATATGTAAATGAACCAAAACTTTGACAATGGATTCAATGAAAAGTTGTCATTAGATTAAAATAATATTCTCGCAAAGCGAGAATGGAGCTAGTCGAATGTGGTTTGATTTTATAAGCTAGTTTTTCGACTAGCTAAAATAGAAGATTAGAAGTGTAAACCCATATATAGACCACTTTGATATTATCACATAAATGATAAGAAATAAGAATAAAAAAAATTTTCACCGAAAGTTGGTAACATTGTATTTTGCTAATATATAATATTATAGGCGCTAAGGGTATCTTCTGTAAAAATTTCATTAAAATCTGATAAATAATGCGGGCATAACAAATTTATAGAAAATTATTAATTTTTTTTTCGGAAAGTGGGCACTAGAAGAAACTTTTCTGAAAATTTGATTAAAATCGGATAAATAATGTAGCCACAATAAATTTTTAATATTTTAGTAATTTTTTTCTCAATAAGTTGGCAACACGGTATTTTGTTAAAATTGCATAATTTATGCGGGCACCAGGAGAATCTTTATTGAAAATTTGATTAAAATTGGTTAAATAACGTGGTCATAATAAATTTTTAAAAATTTTAGTAATTTTTTTCTCAGAAAGTTGGCAACACTGTACTTTGTTGAAATTATCTAATTTATATGGATACCAGAAGAATCTTTTGTGAAAATTTGAACAAAATCGGTTAAACAACATGGTCGTAATAAATTTTTAAAAATTTTAGTAATTTTTTTTCTCGGAAAGTTGGCAACACTGCGGTCTGAAAATTGAACTTAATTTTTTATTTGGTATGAACTATCTAATTGCCAAGTTTCAGCTTTCTACGAGCTTTCCTTCATACTTATAATTAACACTCGTATTTATCGTATTTTTCGGACACGGCCGGCCAGCCAGCCAGCCGTATTGACGATTTTATAAGCTAGTCTTTTCGACTAGCTAATAAGGTTTTTTTTTAAAAAAGATCAAGTCTTGGAAAACAAATCGTGAGGTCGACAAATGCCGAAGTCCTCGTGGTCATTACAAAAACGGTTATATGTTTTCCGGGAGATTCGTCGCGGTGGATAGCAAAATTCCCTTATTTGTTAACCGAGTTGCATAAGATTTTTTTCACATATTCTTCCATATTTTCACTTTGTCTCCATCTGAATTTTTTTTAAGTAATTAGGAACAAAATGGTGACAATTTTAACAAAAAGTCGTTTTTACCTGTGTTTGTAGAGCTTTAACAATTAAATAAACAACGAATACATTAATTAGAAAAAAATCCGAATGGAGACAAATTAGAGAAAACGTGGAAAAATATGTGAAAAAATTTAATGCAAATCGGTTAACAAATAAGCGAGTTTTGCTGTCCACCGAGAAGGACCTCACGGAATCCATATGACCGTTTTTTTAATGACCTCGGCAGTTGTCGACCTCACAATTTGTTCTCCAAGTTATGATCTTTCCAATAAAAAAAAATCGTTATCTAATGATAACTTTTCATTGAATCAATTGTCAAAGTTTTGTTCCATTTACGTATATGTAACCCCATAATTATTCGAAATCAGAGAGCTGGTCAACCTAACCAAGTAACAAATAACCATAAATAATTATATTTAATTTTAATTTCCTCTCGTATAACTAAAAAGTAATAATAAAAGTATTATGTATTTAGTTATATCATACACACTTTTTACTTTATTTAAAGGGGCATTCTCTTATTTTAAGTAAAAAAAGTGTTACTTCAAATTTTTTTCTCATAATGGAAAAACATACGATTCCCCGGTATTTTGTAACATTTTTATTAATATATCAACTAAATTTGAGAATTTTTTTTAAGTGAAATCTCCAGCGCAGCTCGAGTAATTCACGCGCAACCTTTGGCGTGCACGCCGGGACTTTGTTTACGGGCGGAAATGTAGAGGCCGGACCAGTCATCTGAAATATAAACCAGTAATTGAACCTTGAACTTTATGAAATTCCGTAGAGCTTGTAGCTACTTTTGGCCCAAAATATTGAAAATTGACAAAATGGCGGCCATTTGAAAAAGAGGTCGATTTTTCATCCCTTTTTTGCACTTTCAAGTCCCTTAAAAAATGTTTATTGTTAATAAAAAGTTCCCAAATTAGTTATAAGCTTCAATAAATTTTGTTGTCTTCAATTTGCCAAAAGATCATCAACATTGGTTCAGTCGTTTTCGAGTTATATTTCCGCCCAGCTTAAAAAATCACGTTTCGAGAAAAACTCGTTTAAAGTTTGACAAAAGTTTAACATAGTAGGTACTTGTACTTGTTGCACTCAAACTCAAAAAAAAACTATTAAAATACTTCGATAAAACCACTTTGCCGAGATATTCTACACACTATAAGGAATCAAAAAATGTAAAAAAATCTAATTTTTTGATCAAAAAAAATTATTAATATGGAAGCTGTAATTTTACATAATTTAGGAAGTTATATCAACAATATGTAATTTCTACATTAAGTATATGTGATGCAATTTTGCAGAAAGTAAGCAATTTTACATACTTATTACTTACTTTATGTAGTTATTATAAATTATATAAAAAAAATTACAGAATTTTGAAGCAGAAATAGAGAATATTTATAATAAAATAAAATTACAGTAAAATTTTACTATACTATTTTTGTGTAATTTCGCTATTATTTTTTTTACTGTGTATTCTAGCTGAATCGTATCAATATGCAATCTTATGCATATTCATTCGGAGAAGCAGTTCTATGTACTATATTTATTAATGACACTATTCCCCTCATTTAGAAACACGACGTAATAAAAATTATCGAATCCATCTTAGAGAGAGAACTATGAGTAGGAAATAAAAATGTGAATATTTCAATATTTATGTGCGTGGAAAATTTATGAACAATTATCTATATATAAATAGCTAATTAAAAATCAGATATTATATTAAAGAGCTGGAAAAAAATTATAAATTCAAATGATTCTCATATTCTAAATCATAAATTATTCTAGTTACGAATAAACATATTTAAACAAATACGGGGGTGAATTTTTAGTAAACTAAAATATGAACTGTTATTACCTAATTCACTTTGACTAAAGTAAAACACTGTTTTACGGTTGTAGTAGTTCTGTACTGTTAATATATACTAGTAATTGACATATTATCAGGGTCGGACTGGCCCAACGGGCTTTGCCCGGTGGGCCGTCTTCATTATGGACCGTGACCGGCGATTGTCAAAAAATTAAAACCGAGCTTTGAGTTTTACAAAAAGAATAAGAACAGATTATTCCAAAAATATGTATATGTATTGAATAACAGTATGAATTAATGATAAATTTAATTAATAGAAAATTAAACATAAATAATTATAAGATAAATAATTATAATTATAAGATATGGGTAAACCCATATACACTGAGAAAAAAAAATTGAATCAATAAATATTTGCATTGATTCAAAACTTTCCATGCATTGTATATGGGCAAAACACTTTTTTAAAACAATCTTTTTAAACTTTAGTAATTTTTTCTCTGAAAGTACGCAACACTGTATTCTATTAAAATTACATAATTTATGTGGGTACTAGAGAAATCTTTTCTGAAAATATGATCAGAATCGGACAAATAATGTAGTCACAATAATTTTTTCAGAATTTTATTAATTTTTTCTCGGACTGTATTTTGTTGAAATTATAAAATTTATGTGGATACTAGGAGAATCTGTTGTGAAAATTTGAGTAAAATCGATTAAATAACATGGCCATAATAAATTATTAAAAATTTTAGTAATTTTTTTCTCGAAAAGTTGGTAACATTGTATTTTACTGAAATTGTATAATTTATTTAGACGCCAGGAGTATCTTCTGTAAAAGTTTCATTAAAATCGAATAAATATTGTGGCTATTATGTATTTTTAAAATCATTAGTAATCTTTTTCTCGAAAAGTTGGCATCACTGTGGAAAAAAACAAAACCACATGACTATTTTGGTCACTAGATAAATTTACCATGAATATTTCATTAAAATCGGTTGAACCGTCTAGGAGTAATTGCGATCACAAAATTCTGACTGGCGACCGAGTAAGCGAAAGAGCGAGCGAGCTGACGACGCACACATATACACCCACATAAACTAAGTTCGGATTCGTCATCTAGAAGTTATATGAATTATAATATTTCAAGTTTCATGTCTCTATAGCTCATCGGGAAGTTAGTTTAAAATCGATTGCAAAATTTGTACCGAACAGACAAATAAACAAACAAAAAAAAGCGAGTTAATAAAATCGTGTTAAAAAAATAGCTTTATATTAGTTGTTCTGTTTTAATATTTATTAATAATCGACGTACGTACTACTCAAACTCACTCACGTCTAAATCGGGAATAAAACAGATACAGAAATCAGACATTTACAGAGATCAGTAAATAAAACAGGACATAGACCAACAAGTTATAGAAATAACTAGATCATAAATTATTTATCAATCCACTGTTAATATTAAAACAAGTAACAATTAAAATTGTTTTAATCTATTACAATAGCTCTCTATCTATCAAATTTGCATATAATGCGTATACCTTGTTTTCTAATTTATAAATAAATTAATTGACCGTGAATTTTTGCACAATTAACATAATTTCCATAATTTAATCATAATATCCTAACTATTTTCAAGATAACGATAATTAATAAATAAAAGATTAAATAACATTTATTAGTCATTTTCATAACTATGATTAAGCGGGACTAGCTCAGTTTTCCAGAGCTAAAAAAATGTTATTTTCAAACGCTCACAGCTCAAAGAAAAATTAATATTTTGGAATGTGGTAAAAGGCACTTTATTATACGTCCATTCGAACAACAAAATAACATCGCAAATATTTTGTCTTTCTTTTGTTGCTGCATGCCCGCAAAATGGCGTCGTCCAAGAGTCCTCCAAAAAAAGGTGGCCTGATTGCTCCGGAAATTGCCGTCTGTAAAATAAAAAAATGATGTTTCCGTTAAACTTCCTTGAAGATTAAAAGTGTGGCTATCGACTCTCAATTCAGATTTTTTCAAAAATTAACGAGATTATGGCGTCTTGAAAAAAATTTTTACCGAAAACTTTCCTATGAAAATAATGACAATTTTTCTTTAAATAAACATATCGAAAATTTGGATTGAGAGTCGATAGGCAGTCATATTTTCCATCCAGCAGACATGCCCATTGTTTAAAAAGATTGAAAATTGTTCGAGTCATAATCACCGAAGCAAGCCAAGACGAAAAACTACGTTTTTAGAAAACGAGCTTTAAAGTTTTTGAATCCCAATTTGATAGCTTGTACACGCGCTTACGTTTTGGGCTCTATAACTTCGGGGTTTTTTTTTCAGAATTGGGGAAAATCATTTCTGTCACATACATTCTACACACTTGTAGCACTAATTTTATGCAAAAACAAAATTAGAAACGTATGGGTAAACCTATATATATTGACCACTTCGACATTATCGCATAAATGATAAAAAAATAGGGCTAAATTTACCACAGCTATGAGATATCCACGACTGTAAAACTATGCTTATAAAATCAAAAATTTTACATTTTAATTAATCGTCATGAAAATAGTTAAAATCTATGTCAAGTATTATTATTTCAACATCAAAAGCAGCACATAAAATCTAAATGAACAAATTTTGAACGTTTCATTTTCTACTATATTTTAATTTCATTTAAAATTAAAATATACATCCCAAAATAAAAGAAACAAAATTTACTCCTATGTTATGTTAGTATGATACAGAAATTCAGTGTACCTATTTATTCACGTTCCACCTGAAGCATAGAGTAAGAAACCTTTCCGAACTCATTCTATTGAAAATAAAACAGGGCTTTAAGGTTGTAGTAGTTTTAATGTAAAATCTTATGTTACTTTATTTTTTAAGTATTTTTAATTGACTTTTCATACCATGTGGTTCCTATATGGAAATAAAAAATATATTATTATTAAAAGCATCTAAGGATGGCCGTTTAGATCGTAAAATTGAAAGAAGAGTAAATGCTGGTTGTAAGGTTTTTGGTGCATTTGAGTACTTTTGCTAGGAATGAAAATGTTGCCAAAGAACCCATCCCCCATTTGAGTATATACAATGCTGTTTTGGTGCCTACGTTGCTGTATGGTAATGAATGTTAAGTTTGGCTGCAAAAGCATAAAAGGAGAAATAACTGCTGTGGAAATGAGATTTTTACGTGGACTATGTGATGTAAATAGGAGAAATCGGGTACGAAATAGATTAGTGTATGATGAGTGTGAAATTAAAAAAAATATTGTAGCAAAAGTTGGTGTTAGTCAGTTAAGATGGTTCGACTCATCTTGAGCGAATGTCTAATAAACTTTTGTTTAAAAAATATTTATATAAATGATTTTAAAGGTATACGTTTACCAATGGACGTTTGATGAGTAGTTGGAGTGGTATAACTGAGAAAGTGCCTTGCGTGAGCGAAAATTTGCAAGTAGTAGAAATAGAAGAATGCATGTATGAGAGAGGGATTATGAATGTGGATGAAGCTAAAGTTGCTTGGTCTGGATATAGGAATGTTTGGAGGAGCCTGATTTCGGAATATTGGAAAGAGTTTGTGACATACCCTTTTGGGTGTATGGCGTAATTGTGTATGTATGTATGTAAAAGCATAAAATTAGAAAGATATTTCAGATTTCATTTAAAAAACTTTTAATCAAAAAAAAAAAATAAAAAATTATCTTAGTGATACGTACTAATTTCTAGTATTTAATATTTAGTATTTTATTGTAATTTAAATTCTTTATTATACTATAGTGCACTGTATTGTTCTACGTATATTTGTAACACTGTTATTTTTTTTGTTTTTTGATTTTTTCCTATACCATTATGTTTTTGGTTCAAATGGAAATAAAAATATTATAATTATTATTATTATTATTTAATATTTATTAATAATCGACGTACTCTCAACGCATTAACGTCTTTATCAAAAACCGAAATAATAAACAAATAACATATAAATAATACAGAAGTTATTAGACGTACCAAAATACAGAAGTCACTAGGTTCATAAAACTTTATCAATTATAGATTAAAGAAAGCGAAATTTTATTGAAACCAGCTGTAGTGCCTTGATGTTATCTGTTATACATAATTCTATCGCTTATCTTATCAATCTGCTATGTTAATACTGGATTATTAACAAATCAGATTGATAAGAGAGAAGCAATAGAATTATGTATAAAGAAAAAGATAACATCATAGTCAGTGTGATTAGTAACTGACTTAAATAAAATTTGGCTTCCAACAATTTACTAATTTATATAAATTTTATGATCCTAGTTACGTATTTGAAACGTCTAGTAACTTGTTTATTTACTATAAATGACATTGTAATTAACACGTTTTTATTAACTTGCTTTTTTTCCGTTTTTCTGTTCGGCACAGATTTTGCAATCGATTTTAAACTAGCTTTCCGATGAACTACAAACTTGAAGCTTGAAACATAGCTGAGAGCGCTATGACAATGCAATATTAACTAATTAATTAATTAATTAATAATATTATAAATATTAAATTAAAGGTGATTAATTATAATTAATAAAATTATAATTAATTAGGTTTAGGTTAAAGTTAAACAAGACTAAAAAGCAGAAAATAATTATTTAAATAATAAAAAAATTAATATACCACAAAAAACATGGGGCGCATGAAATAGATAATAGTGAGGAGTGTAGGAGTGTAGTAGCTGTCGTTGCCCCATGTTTTTCTGTATGGGGTTATAAATCTTTATGAAACTGGGAGAAATTATTTTATACTTTTTAATCCGTCTTAAAAACGTGGTATATTGCAATTATTTTTTTATTTAAATAATTTATCTTTCTTTCCTGATGAATACGGACGTTGAATTCGTCGAAACGTCGATAATTAATATTAATACACAACTTTAACCCTAAACGCCCTAAAGCAGTTTAAATCAAATTTTATGATCTAGTTACTTCTGTATTTTGGTTACATACGTCTAGTAGTTACTAGACGTATGTTAGTCTATGTTCTGTTTTATTGACTTGCTGTAAATGTGTTAGGTCACGCTGGGTACATCTAATAATTAATAATTATTAATTATTAGATTAGCAAATTAGATAAAGTGAGAGATATATTGTAATCAGGGTTGGGCTGTTGGTGATTTAAAAAAAAAATCAAAACTGAAGAGTTCAGCAATTTATACAAGAAAAAACTAATTTGGCGGCTTTTTCGGTGTCCAAACGATTCCGAATTCTTGCATGCAGATTTTGTTATGTTTAGGTTAATTACTCATATATAGGCCGCTTTACTTGCGTATTAGTTAGACAATTTGTATTTCGTTATTTATATATTATTGATATTTTATTTATGTTTATTATTTTGTGTAAAATTAGTCATGATTTTTATTTGAGTTAAATTTTTTTCTTAAATCATGATTTTTATGCAACCCTGATTCTGTTGTTCTAGGATTACTACATCAGAAACTAAAGAACCGTACTTCGATGTATGAGCTGTCCGATATTTTAGTGAAACTTACCGAATATTGTGGCAAACCAGTTCACAAGGCAGACGATTCGCCCATCATTTGGGATTTCTATCATTCCGTATTTTTCTCAGTTACAGTTGTTACTACCATAGGTAAGAAGACAATTTTATTATTAATCATTTTTCTCCGGAAATTTTCCTTTCATATCAATTAACCTTTGTCACTGAGATTGGGTTATATTTCAAAATGTCTTGGGTTGTAATTTGAAAAAAAAAATTAGAAGTATATGGGTAAACCTATATATATATATATATATATAGACCACTATGACATTATCACATAAATGCTAAGAAATAAGAATACAGTTTTAGTAATTTCTTTCCCGGAAAGTTGGCAACACTTTGTATTTTGTTGAAATTATATAATTTATATGGATACTAAAAAATTCTTTTGTGAAAATTTGAGTATAATCGGTCAAATAACATGGCTATAATAAATTTTTCAAAATTTTAGTAATTTTTTCTCGGAAAGTTGGTAAATCTGTATTTTACTAAAATTATATAATTTATGTAAAAATTTAATTAAAATCGAATAAATAATGTGGCCATTACAAACTTTTAAAAACTTCAGTAATTTTTATGTCGGAAAGTTGAGAAAACTATATTTTCTTAAAATTACGTAATATATGTGGACACTAGGAGAAACTTTTCTGAAAATTTGATCAAAATCGGATAAATAATGTAGCCACAATAAATTTTTAAAAACTTCAGTAATTTTTCTCTCGGAAAGTTGGCATCACTGGAAAAAACAAAACCACATGACCATTTTGGGCATAGATAAATTTAATCTATGGTTTTTGAGTTTTAGTACCTACATAAAATAGATCTTATACTGAGAAAATTATAGTATTTGAATTAAAGTTTATTAGTAACTTATTTAAAACTAATACTCGTGTACTTCGTGTAAAATCATTTTCAAGTCATTCGGTAGGCATGACGACGGCAAGAGTAACGAAGCCGGACCGACACTTACAGTAAATATTACACCCTAACCTCAAGCATTTTCTAATTCTATAAATTATTCGGTATTTCGTATTTATCGCGAACGTTTCAGCAATTGGAAACTTATTTTTTAAGGACTTACATGAGTTTTTTCATTATTTTGCGGCGGGGAATGTTTTCAAACGTGCGTTTCGTTTTTTGACAACGCGATTTTGTCAAAACGCGCCCATGAAAATGTTCATTTCCAACATCTGCCACAGAGGGCAGCACCTTATATTTATTTTTAAATTAACAAAATCAGATGCATATGGGTAAACCCATATATAAATATATATATTCATTTTAAAATTAATAAAATCAGGTGGATATTGATAAACCCATATATAAATATATATTCATTTTAAATTTAATAAAATCAGATGCATATGGGTAAACTCATTTATAAATATATATTTTTTTTTAATTTAATAAAATCAGATGTTTATGGATAAACCCATATATAAATATATATATATATATATATATATATATATATATAATATATATACCAAGATCAGATGCATATAAGTAAACCCATATATATATATATATATATATATATATATATATATATATATATATATTGTACATATATATATATATATACTAGCGTTCCCGTCGCGCGTTGCTGCGAAACTGCGCAAAAATTCAGTATTTGAAAGATAACTTTCTTGTCGCGCATTGCTGCGCAACTGCAGCTTTCCCGTTGTGCGTTGCTGCGCAACTACGCTGTCATTTGACATTTGCAGGTTAGCGTTAAACATAATTTTTCAAATTTTTGAGAACCAAGATGAAATCGTAGAAAGATGAAACTTGCCTATTCTCAAATAGGGAATGAACCAATTAAAATGACATCACTCGGAATCAAAATCGGTTCTGGGGTTTAGGAGGAGATGCTGCAGAAACATACATACATACATACATACAAACATTTATCAATTAGGGAGATGAATTTCATCAAAATCGGTCAGGCCGTTTCGGAGGAATATAAATACTAAAACTGTGACACAGGAATTTTATATATTATATATTAAAAAGTAGGGGTTGGTGGTAGGAAAGTAAAAATTTAGGACTAAATGTATTTTTAATGGCACACCACAAAAAAAATTACCAAAAAAATAATTGTCCAAAAAATGAAAAAAATTTTTTTAGGGTGAGCCACTCTTAGGGGTATAAAAATTAGTTATAAACCTATTCGCATACCTACTGAATATACATATAAAATTTCATCAAAATCGGTCAAGCCGTTTCGGAGGAGTATAAATACGAAAACTGTGACACACGAATTTTATATATTAGATATATATATATATATATATATATATATATATATATAAGTAAGAATATATATTGCCTGTCAGCAGAGTATTAATTTAATAGTTTGAATAATTACACATCTAATTAAATTCGATGTGTAATTATTCAAACTATTAAATATATATATATATATATATATATATATATATATATATATATATATATTTATATATATATATATATGCATATAGGTAAACTCATATCTAATATATAAAATTCTTGTGTCACAGTTTTAGTGTTTATACTCCTCCGACAGGGCTTGACCGATTTTGATGAAATTTTATATGTATATTCAGTAGGTATGAGAATAGGTTTATAACTAATTTTTATACCCCTAAGTGTTAAGGGTGGCTCACCCTAAAAAAAATTTTTTCATTTTTTAGACAAATTTTTTTTTGGTTATTTTTTATGGTGTGCCATTAAAAAATACATTTAGTTCTAAATTTTTACCCTCCTACCACCAACCCCTACTTTTTAATAGCATTTTATATTTTTTAACCCGGGTCGATAGCTGATCAATGGGGTTCCGTTTAGCCAAACTCAATAAAATAAAAATAAATAAATAAATAAATAAATTTGTAACTTTGGGAAGTTGTTGAGTACACTCCCGCAAAGGATTCTAGAACCCTGGGGGGCGTAGCTCCCCCCCCCCCCCGGTGGGGCAGGAAAAATATAGAAAAGTGTGAAAGAAATTGATTCCAAATAAATTGAAAATAATTATAATATGAGAAATGTAATTGATTTTTTTTGTAATACAAAAAAAATTCATAAGAAATTTAATATACACATTAAAATAAAGGCAAGACAACGTTTGCCGGGCCAGCTAGTATAAATATATATTCATTTTAAATTTAATATAATCAGATGCATATGAGTAAACCCATATATAAATATATATATTCATTTTAAATTTAAAACAAAAATAACTGATATTAAACCTAAAACACAATTCCATTGTATAGGATTCGGCAAGAGTTACGCAGCACTGCTCCCCCTTAAGAAACAAACAAAAAAGATTGATATTATTTAAGGCAAAATGGACAATCTCTTAAAATTTAAAAACCTGAGTTATCAGTAAATTTTGAAAAAATTCCAAAAGATTTGATTGATTTTTATCGGTATTAATCTCGGACAAATTCAAGTGGTTTGATAACCATTTTGCCCGAGATTAGCACCGATAAAAATCAATCAAATCTTTTGGAATTTTTTCAAAATGTACTCATAACTCACGTTTTTAAATTTTAAGAGATTGTCCATCTTGCCTTAAATAATATCAATCTTTTTTGTTTGTTTTTTAAGGGGGAGCAGTGCTGCGTAACTCTTGCCGAATCCTTTACAATGGAATTGTGTTTTAGGTTTAATATCAATTATTTTTGTTTTTTTATCTTACAACTGTCAGAATGGAAGATATGAAATGATATGAAAAAACTTAATATACGTTTTTTTTCCAATGAATAGCAAACTTGGAAATGAATAAATTACTGAAAATAGAAATATATTCAATCACATCGTCAGATAAGGTAAGGACAAACAAAGTGAAAAATTTTATATTCAATAGAACTGCGTTTATTTTTGTATATTTAATGGTTATGCAGATTGTTTGTGTCGTCAATTTGAATTCAAGAATTCGATTGTCGGAAGCAAAAAACGATATTTTGTGTTTGTGTTTTTGTTTATTATATTTCATCATATTTTCTTTTGTAATTTTTATTTTTCCTTTTATTTCATATCGTTTATACATAATATCTTTTGTTTTGTCGTCCTCAATGTCATAAAATCGTCGATTATTTCTTCCATATTCCTATTACGTGTTATGTTTTATTATTCTTTTTATCGTTATTATCACCTGTTTTTAAATATACATTTTGTTTCTATTACTTGTATCCATCCACTTTACTATGAAATACCACAGATAAACATTTGTATACTTTTTGTATAATATTTATTTTATGTAATGTGGATATATTTATGTTTAGTTTATTTATATCATATGCATAATAAACTAATTAAACATACTTATAAATATATCAAAATACTTTAAATGAAAAGAAACAAATTTACAAGTTTAAATAAAATATGAACTGAATATTTCATAAAACGCATAATTTAAAAAATAATTAAATTGGTAGTTTATAAATGGCTCTATGGAATTTACAGTCAAATATATATATATATATATATATATATATATATATATAAAACTTATTTCTGAATTATGAAGTTCATTGAACAAAATAAATACAATATACAGTAAATAGTTAATATTAATTAATTGGATGTTACTTAGACCAGTGCAGGATTTCTTTCTTGGAGGCCCCAAAAAAAATTGTCCGAGTTAGCAAGTGTCATATATACTTAAATATAGTGCTTACTATTACTATTACTATATTACTTACTTACACGGGGATTCGCCTGTATTGCTCCATATCTCAATAGCTTAGGGCCTTATCAAGTCTAAATCCGGCCCTGACTTAGACTGATATAGACATTATTTTAAACCCAACGCTAGGAGACTACATATTTTTTATGTACAATCTGGCGTTCACCAAATGACTCTTTGTTTTCAACACTTATTATATGAATCGTTCTCGATTTTGTATTTGGTAAAGACATGTCGCTTTGATTGTAAATTCTTAGACATATTTTCGTATAACTTTTATTCCGTAAACCGTAAATATGACGGATGTTTTCCGAAACACGAGACAGTTTGCCGCGCTTTGCCGTTAGCCGTTCACATCTGCATGTTTCCTCCCATAATAACATTACTGAAATTTCAACAGTGCATTCACAGTGAACATAATTAGTGACATTTTCATTAATCATTCATAATACATTTTTGTTTAATATTTTTCAATTCAATTAGTCATCAATTTTTTTTTCGTTTCTAGGTTATGGTAATCTGGCGCCAACAACATCTTTCAGTCGTATTTTTATGATTGGTTACGCCTTGATTGGTATACCTGTGAATGGTATATTATATGCAACACTAGGAGAATACTTCAGTAAAACTGTAAGTATTTACCAAACTAAAAAGAATTTCACCTATATCCGGAAATGAGCTAAACTTTACAGTTACCAAATGTATTTACTTCAAACTTTACATCCTTTTGCACATTTTATGGAATATGAATTGCAAAATTTTAGTGCGAAATATGATAATTACAATGGTTAAAACTTATTTTGAAGACTCGTTTTTAACATACATAGGTTATATGTATACGTAAGACGAATTGGTTGTAGGTGACATATATGGTTAGGATAGGTTAGGTAAAGGGATTAATTTGTTAAGGGGGGGGGGGGCACCACTTAGACCTTGTTGCGGAATTACAGCGATTTTTACGAAGTCGTGTCAGGGCAGGTAAAATGGACGGATCGTTCCAACCAATAGGATATCTCAAACTTTAAACGCGTTTTTCTCGAAACCATGATTTTATAACTTATACAGAAGATAATAATCTATTTAAATTATTATACAGAAGATGTCTTGGAAACTATTATTCCAATTGATTTTTTTCTCAAAAAAGAGAATTGAATTCTCTAAGATGTAGAGTAGGATCTTTTTTATATGAAAAAAAAACACCTTTTTTCCAAAATGCTGCCATTTTGGTAATTTTATGAATTTCAAAATAATCCTACTCTATATCCTAGATTTTTTTAGTTTACTTTTGGACAGGGTAACCAAAAATGTTTTTCTATGTTTGAGTGCTGCCCGGGAGTCTGGACAACGGTCCAATGTTTTTTAAACACGAGTCCCACAAATGAGCAACTGTCTTACCACTGCAACCAATTTGATTGAAACTTTTCTAAATTGTAGACCAAATAAAGCTCTAAAACATATAAAAACCACGGAACATGTGCTTTATTCTGTCTACCCGAAAAAAATTCCCAAATTTTACCTATTTTCAGAGTGCTCAGTGTGGTGTGCCCCAATTAATGTAAAATTAAAGCAGCGTGAAGAATTTTTAGTTGTTTTTAACGTAAAAAAATAAATAAAAATAACGGTATCTGCTAGTAGTTATGTAAATATAATGAAAATATGGCAACAGTTTTACAACATTCAACATGTTAAAAACGAATTTTAGAAATCAATTTTAACCATTTGTAAATATTATTATCGCACTAAAATTTCGTGATTTATATTCATAAAATATCCTAAAATAACATTATGTAAAATTTTAAGTAAATACGTTTGGTAACCGTAAAGTAAAGTTTTATTCCGGAAGTGACATATATCAGTGGTTTAAGGGAGTTTATTTTACGAATTAAATAGATTTTTTTTTGGTGTGTCTGTTTCCTTAGTTTATAAGAATTTATCGAAGATGGAAGAATTCAAAGGTGACGCGTTACGCAGCGAATTTGGGATTAGTGAGTCAAATTGTATTATATTTGATACCGGGCATTGTTATATTCTTGGTTCTGCCCGCATTTGTTATACAACACTTTGAGAAATGGGACTACGTTTTGTCGATTTACTACGCGTTTGTTACACTAACAACGATCGGATTTGGTGATTATGTTGCAGGTAAAATTCATCTGGTTTTCTTCTTCTTTCAATAGATAATTGAATAAGACTATATAAAATTAATTGCATAGTGCATAATTCTGTTTTAAATATATATAACATTAACACTAATTTGTTTCTATATTTTGTTTAATTACTAGTATTACTATTTATTCTGTTTATTTATTTATTTCTAATGAAGACGTACGTTAAATGCGTATAATAAATATTAATACACAGAACTACTACAACCGTAAAGCCGTTTTATTCCGAATAAAATAAGAGTTCGGAAAGATGTTTTTACTATGTGAAAAAGAATACATTTTCATACATGTTACCCCATCATCACACATCAATTAATTATTTGTAATAATTTAGGTGTAAAAAACAAAGGATTTGACAGTTTATACTTTACAATCTATCAATTGTTTTTATTGATTTGGATCATCTTTGGACTGGGCTATCTCGTCATGGTGATCGGTTTTCTAACACGTGGTTTACGCTCGAAAAGAGTTAAACAATTAGAGAAACAATTGACGCACAACTTAAAATCAACCCAGTCGAAACTGTGGAATGGCTTCGTTAAGGATGTTACTTATTTCCGACGAATTATGAACGAACTCTATATGGAAAAATTCAAAGTATGTATCGCTCTCTCTTAATTTCTCTCTCACTCTCGAACACTGATGTTAACCTAACCTAACGTAATCTAACTTACCCCAATCTTACTTAATTTAACCTAACCTAACTTAACCTAACCCAACCTAATCTAAATTATATTATCAGCAATTCATGTTAGATTAATTTTTGCTTTGTGCGGTGTGTTATAGAAATTGAAATAAATTTTATGTTTCAAAAGAATGTCTAATTCAGTTTAACATGTTGGATTACGTTAAGTTACTTTACTTTAGGTTACGTTACGTTAACCTTACTTAACAGAACATTATTTTGCAAAATAAAAATTATTTCAATTTCTCGAACATACCAAAGCATAAAACAAAAATTAAATTAAAATGAATTTGCCTAATTAATTAATTAATTATATATTTTGTTATTTTTTTTGTTCCACAGCCAGTCTATCGCGATGACTTTACTTGTAGTTCCACTCCGAAAGTAATCGGTAGTCAAAGCTTCCCCGACATACGAAAACTTCTAACCGAAGACCTATCGCCAAAGGCACGACGACGCGCCTTCTCCGAATGCATTACAAATCGTCCGATTGCGCGTGTCCAATCTGATACCGATCTGCATCGCATCGACCGGGAAGCAACATTTGCCAGCTTGGAAATGGTCCAACCGTGCGAACTAATTGCTAACGTAGCAACAGCACTCACCATGTCCAATCTAGAAGATCAACTATCGGAATTGGACAGCGAACGAAGCGGTGGTGGCATTAACTGTTTCAGTGATAGTGAAATTCTACAAAGTGAACTATACGGTTCGGGTTGGAGTTTTGCTAGTCAAGATGTACCCGCTGCTCAACCACCGAAGGCACCACGTTTACGTGCTGCGAGTGAAGTAAAACTACCTCTAAGATATCGACAGGACAGTACGAATAATGATTGGACCTGGTCGGGACCAGCAGCCACACAAAAAATACAAGAAATACGAGAACGACGTACGAAATTCAATCGGTCGAGGAAACGTACGACGCCTCGTCGTAATAGTGCTGCACCTACGAAATCCCTCCTAGAACGTTTCAAAACCAACTGGTCATCGACGAATCAAGCATTCGATTTGGAGAAGCAACCTACCGATGCAGCAACTACAACCGTAACAAGTGGCCGAAGTCTATTTAGTATCGAACAGGAGAATTATTGTAATCGTACACGACATGGTCGAGCTAGTGTATTTTCTGTGCCCGAATCATCACGAGTTCTTGAAGAAACATCGGTGGCGGATTTATTACGAGCGATACGCAATGTACATTCGCGCGTATCTGCCGCCGCCATGAGGGAGGAGATGAATCAATTTGAACCGAAACGTAAAATGGGTACTGCTAGTTTAACACCACCACGTGTACCATCGTACATCGATCTATTTAATCGTTCTTCTTCTTCTGCTACGACAACAACAGCACCACCAAGAAGATCTTCAATGATACCATCACCGACCAGTTCTGCTAAATTAGTGACGAGAAGAAAATTCTCTTTGCATCCAGTTAGCGAACATCAATTAATGATACCACCGCCATCATATCGTGAAGCTATCTCACCACCACCACCACCACCACCACCGGGGGCAGGTGGAGGAGGAGTTAGTAATAATCGTAATTTATTACACAAGCAAGTGTCACGTTTACGAGGCAATGCGAACGCTAGAATATTATACACACGAACGAGACATAATAGCTTGAAAGATCTACGTCTCGAGAAACCCTAACATTCTCCGAAAATATATTATGTTATGAGGTGTAGAAAAAGATCTTTTTTCTTCCAGTGCATCATTATGCATTACTACTATAATAATATAAAAATTATTATACAGTATTTAAACTGATATCTCCTGCAGGAGGGGGAAGGGCATATTGAAAAAAAAAATAACTTAATTGAGTTTAAATTTGATTCTTGAAAGCTATGTGAAGAAGTGGAAGAAATAGGCAATTTTACACCGCTCAGATTTATCAGAAACTGCATTTTCGACCAAAGAAATCACGCAGCAAATATAAATAATGTATATAGTTTTTTAACACGATTTATTAACTCGTTTTTTTGTCTGTCTATTTGTTTGTTTGTCTGTTCGGTACAAATTTTGCAATCGATTTTAAACTGACTTCCCGATGAGCTACAGACTTGAAACTTTAAACATAGCTCAGAACTAAATGACAATGCAATATTAACTAATTAATTAGTTAACTAATTAATAATATTAAAAATATTAATTTCTATTTTGTGCTATTTACGAATTCCGTACATTCTTGTATTTAGAAAATTTTATTATTATCATACTTCGAATTATTAATTAATAATTATTATTATTGATATTATATTATTGTACATTGTAGTATGCTTATATAATAAAAGTAGGAATATAAAATGTTCTAAATTGTTTTAGAAAATAAGTTTTTAATACAATTAGGTATGAATAAATGAAAATTAAGCATGTGTTTATTAATTTTAAATTTTTTATTTATATTCTTAAATAGTTGCAGACAGTTGTTTAAATTAAATCTTATATAATTTTTATTACTTATCATTATTATTGTTATTTAGTATGTTTCTGTGTATATAATGTTATGTGATACTATTGTTTTTGTATGAATATAAATTACTCAAGTATTGTTTATAATTTATTGGTTTATAAAATAATTAATATTCAGTTACACCCAAAATTCAATAATATATATATATATATATATATATATATATATATATACATAATCACGCCATGTATGTAAAATAGATGTGGCACAAACTCTCTTTCCACTATCCCGAAATCAGTTCACTCCAAATATCCCTATATCCAGAGACAAGCAACTCTAGCTTTATCCCACATTCATATTAACCTAATCTCATAGCATAATACTCTTCTATTCCTATTTTACTTGGAAACATTCGCTCATGCAAGCTACTCTCTCGCTCTCTCTTTATGTTTCTATCAATCATATCCCTCATCTCGGACTTCCACTAGCTGAAGTATACCTTCCAAATTATTCATATATATATATATATATATATATATATATATATATATATATATATATATAAATTCTTTTAACCAAACAAACGTTCATTGGACGCATTCGCTCAAGATAACCGAACCGTATCTTAACTGACTCTAATACAACATTTTTGTTCAATTTCACATTCATCGTACACCTAATCTATTTCATATTCACCCGATTCCTCCTAGTTGCATAACATAATATCGCCACGGAAAAATCGCATTTCGCACAGCACAGTCATTTTCCGCTTTTATGCTTTTGCAGCCAAACCCAAAACATTCACTTTCATTTTAGATCACCACTGACAGACATCAATCGTATTCGACATGGGGAAAAAAATCTAGAAACTATACAAAGATTAGGACTTCTACAAAGTAAAAAATACATTTGCAAAGCCTTTAATAGCACTGACAGGTATTCTGTATATTTTTTTTGAAGCTAGAAACTAACACAATATATATAGAAAATCTTTTCGAACTCATTTTATTAAAATGAAACGGCTTTAGATTGTAGTTCTGTATTAACATTTATTTATAATCGATGTACTCAACGCACTCACATTTTCATCAGGAAGAAATGATACAAATGACATTTATAGTAAATAAACAAAACATAGAAATATATATATACATACACAGTTATATAACAAATATAAATGTTTGTTAAGCATTTTTAGTGTATTTAATAACCAAGATCCAAATGCAACTTTATCTAATCAGGTAAAGGATCCATTTCAAATAAACGCTAAATTTACTCAGAAGTATAATTTCAATTTGTCATCTTAACTTACACAAAGATAATAAATTGTTACAATTACGCCGAAATCAGTTTCCTTCCAAACATCTCTATATCTAGTTCAAGCAACTTTAGCTTAATCCACCCACATACATACATACCCAATCACACCATGTACCTAAAAGAGGTGTGGCACAAACTCTCACTACTCCAAAATCAATTGTCTCCAAACATCACTTTGTCCAGACCCAAAAACAACTCTCGCGTCATCCACATTCATCTGCTAATCTCATATATTATAGCATGATGTTCTTCTAGTGCACTTGGAACCATTCGCTCACGCGCAAGCCACTCTCTCAATCATACCTAGCACTCAGTCCCCCCATATTCTAACTGAACTGTACCTTCCAAATCATTCACTAATATATTGCTTGAAATTTGAAACATTTGGTTATAAATTTGTGCGCATGCATATGCCATCTGGTAAATTAGCATTGCGCTCCAGCTGAGAAATATATAATCAAATTCAAATATACGTAATAAAACTACGTAACCTTATTTACAATTCCTGGTGTAATTCTATTTATTTTCTGGAATACTGTTAAATTATCGAAATCAACGTGATTTAATGTCGAGTAGAAACAGTCATAGCATGTACATAAGCGGCACGATTAGATTAAAAAGAACATGTTTGCTCAACAAATAATATTTGTGCAACTCATAGAATAAGTAATGTATATATATATATATATATATATATATATATATATATATTCTTCTGTAAATTCTTTTACAGGCATAGACTAATTATAAAGGGGAAGACGGTTTATGCCTATACTAAAGCACTGAAAGAAATTGTCGAAAGATCTATACTAGGTTCAAAATCGCTTGCCACAATCAGCTGTTTTTGGGGCAGTATAGCTAGTCAAATATTTATTGTTTGCGTAATTTTACAGACATATTACAGAAAAAAAATTAGATTTTTTTACTTAATTATATTAATTAATAAACAAATGTGTCATAAGATAAAAATAATATTATGTATAAAATATCTAAATAATATCAATGAAATAAGTTGTTTGTTATTTACAAACTTAATAATATGCGTAATATTGCAAAAATATTAACATAAATATTATTTTACTAATACTTTGTTTTTTATTGATACCTATCTATTTACAAGCATTGCTACAAGCAGCCCCGGTAAGTATTTAGAAAAATACTTTTTAAAATATTTCCAACGGATAATTAATTCATACATATTAATTAAATAATAAATATATATGTTTTTATAATATTTAATTAAAATTACACATCAAAAACATATTATTCTTGCTCTTTGTAGATGTGTTACCTATTTGAAATAATTGAAAAATTATATTTTAGAGGACAGGTATCATCATTAATTACAAATTTTTATAAATTGAAAACATAGGCAGTGCATGTTTGATCAACTGATCTGTTTCCCAAAAATAAATAATTTTGACGTTAAATTACAATTGATATTTTAGTAAAGCAAAAGTATCTGTACCTACTATTTTTGTAAATATAAATGCATTTAATTTTATATAATTAGCATTTAAATTATATTGATGCAACTGGAAAAATAACGGAATTTTGTTGAGCAGATGCAATATTTTTATTAAATAAACAGTTCTTTAAATAAACATATTTTGTATAGTAAATACAAATATTACAAAAAATAAAAGTTACGATTGTACGGGTTCAATTTGATAAAAATTATTGTTTAGATTTAATTGAAAAATATGAACTATTTTGGTGTAATGATATTTTACTTATATTGTTGAAAAATATAATATGTAAAAAATATTCAATTAATTTTTATTATAATTGAATTAAAAGTTATGGCTACAAATAAAACATATTCACATATTTGATCTTTTATTAAATAAGCCTATAATAAGTTATACAAAAATAAATTAGTAAATAGTTAAATACACAATAATTACTCGCTTAAGATTTAAATTAACAAATATTCAATTATTATAACATTATTAACTCAATAACAAACCTACATTTACTACCAAAATTAAATCGAAATGTTATATCTAAATTGTAATAAACAGTGCAATATCAATAATTTCTAGAACATTTTAACAAATTTTACATATAATAATTTGTGCTCTTTCCAGTGATACTAATAACTCAACAGTAACGTATCTTTTTCTGTGGCAGTTTTCATATAATAATTCTATGACTAAAGATTTTGAATTGAAATAAATAATTAACTGAAATTTTTTAACAACAAACAAGTATTTTCGCAAGATAGAATCAGAATATATAATTAATTACGTGTTGTAATTTTTCATCTCAAGAGCAATATTTTTAAAAACTAAACAAAACATTTATTTTAATATTTTTAAATATAGAATTATGGATAATTTGTATAGTAGTAAAATTCGTACTCAAAAAGCTGGTAAGCCACTCCGTACTCAAAGATGTCAAGAAAACGTTTCCGTCCATCAAAAAAGCTGTACAACATATTTGTACCATTAAAGCAATTGGCTATTGCATAATGAAAATAATAAATTAAACAAACACTTACGCAATAAAACGTTATGTCCTTTTATCTATTCAATTTTTGAATATGTATTTGCAGAAAACAATAAATTCGCCTGAACGACGACTAGTACTTACAGTATTATCAATTCATGCAGGAAATTGAACCCAAAAATCCACAAGCCATAAACAAAACTCGCATATAATATGAAACATACACTTCTGACAGTGTTCACTTTTACTACGAATATAATATTCAGAAGATAAAGTATTCTATAAAAAAAACACCTTTGTTCTCAGCAAACGAACGAATAAATCAATTACATTTTTTATTTTCCCAACGTAACCAGTTTAGTTAGGTTCCTCGCGCTTTCGCAATAAACAAACTTAAAGCAAACAGTGACATCTGCTTGTCATATGTCCAAATGCTATAGGTAATATAGAATTCTTTCCTTATTTTGATTTAGTTCAAAAATAAATAACAACATTTATATTTTATCATTAATAAAAAAGAACTATAAAAATTAAAACGATACACTATGAACACGAATTTTTAATTTCTGCTCTCTGTAAAAGTTTCCTATTTCATTTTGCATTTTAAGTTCTTTCCTTTGCATGAGAACGAATATGCGTCTTTAAATGTCCACTACTAATAAAAGTTTTCTCGCACATTTTACATTTATAAGGTCTCTCGTTTGTATGTGTACGAGTATGCACTTTCAAATGTCCACTCTCAATAAAAGTTTTCTGACATATTTCGCATTTATAAGGTCTTTCATTTGTGTGTATACGAATATGCAATGTTAAAGCTCCACTTTGAGTAAATGATTTTTCACATATATGGCACTTATAAGGTTTCTCCTTTGTATGAGAACGGACATGTCTTCTTAAAGCTCCACTTACAGTAAAAGTTCTGTCACATATTTTGCATTTATAAGGTTTCTCATTTGTATGCGTACGAATATGCACTCTTAAATAGCCATTTTCAGTAAAAGTTTTCTCACATATTTCGCATTTATAAAGTTTCTCATTTGTATGTGTTCGAACATGCACTTTCAAATGTCTACTCTCAATAAAAGTTTTCTCACATAGTTCGCATTTATAAGGTCTCTCATTTGTATGTGTGCGAATATGTACTTTTAAATATGCACTTCGACAAAAAGTTCTGTTACATATTTCGCACTTATTAGATTTCTCATTTGTATGGGAATGGATATGTCTTCTTAAGCTTTTAGTTTCAGTAAAAGTTCTCTCACATATTTCGCATTTATGAGGTCTCTCATTTGTATGGGAACGAATATGCAGTTGTAAATTATAAATTCTAGCAAAAGTTTTCTCACATAATGTACATTTATGAGATTTACTTTTCTTCACATATTCATCATTTTCTTTCGCGTTGAAAATATTATTTTCATTGGAATTTCTACTAGCTTGACAACGTTTTATATCGATTTCATTCTCAAAATTTGAATATTCTTCCTTAATTTTTATTTCTTCAAATTTAATATTTGTGTCATTTTCCAAATCTTCTTCAGTAGATTCATCACTAATAGCTTCTTCTTTCACACAAACAAACTCAAAATTTGTATTATTTTGTGATTTTAAACTTTCTTCTACTTGAATGTTTATATCAGTTTCCAAATGTGGTTTAATGTAATCTTCATCGATATTCTCTTCTTTGATCTCGCTTTCATTTCTAATTTCGTTTTTCATAACTTTACTGTTTTGCGATTGTTGTTTTGCAAATCGCTTTAAAGTTTCTTGCGATTTAAAACATTTTTCTATAAATTTGTACGTATCATTTAATCGAACAGAACAAATTGAGCAAATACGATCCGATAACTTTTCATTACATTTCAGCTGAAAATATAAAATAAAATTACAGTAAGGCCCTGTGATATTTAACTGATATTTCATGTATTTAAGTGATCCGAAATCCACTATAAGCAGTGGGTTCCGTATTTGGCTCTGGGGTAACAAATGGCTAGAAATAACTCGCGTACAATTAAAAATTGAAGTCGACAGCACAGAAGCAGCAACAGTTTTTTCATAATAGCCTATTCCCACTATTCTTAGGAGGGCCATATTAAATTGCGCAATTATTTGGTAGCGTGACGTGTGCGAAGTGACGTTTAGGCCAAAAATTTGGCCTCAGTGAAATCTGTAGTTAATAAATTTTTTAACTACGCAGTATAAACGGAGCGTGTGTGTGTGTGTGTGTGTGTGTGTGTGTGTGTGTAGCTTTTGTAATTCATTTGACATTGTTATCGCTGCAATACTATTATTAATTTGTGGTTAGTTAATATATAGGTATGTAGTGAAATATGTCATAGACTAGGGAATTTTTGTAGCTATTATTGAAAAATATCGTACATTAGAAATGCCTGTTACGATTTAGCTACGCATTAAACTGAGTAAAATTTGCAAGTAGTGTATGGATAAAACAGAGTTATCTGTAAACTGCGCAATTTCGCCAAGATTTTCCTGCACAGTTAACACTGTGCAGTTAAAACTAAGCCTTATTGAAACTTATTTTAGTAAAATCATATAAATTAATTGATTAATAAACTTATTCAGCGTGGTAGCTGAGCGTGTTTTAGCTTACCGAATATAATTGACCAAACCCGTTAGCCGACGTTTCTGTTTGTCGTAAAAAAATTAAAAATGTCACAAAGTCAGGCATTCATTAAACAGAATCGGATACTTCAGTTTAATCTACTGTTTGCCTTAAAATATCAGTAGTTTAAATTAGGCCGGAACTGCTCTATGCGAAAGCATGACTTGCAGTTTCGAAAGGTATCTAAATGAATGTTCATGGAACAATTATTTCGTACTTGCGGTAACCTAACCTAATAAAATACATTTAAAACAGTAAAAATTGCAGAAATTCTTACACAATGTACACGTCAGTTCTAATTTTTTGTATTATTTGTGACTTATTTCCGGTCCAACAAAGTTTACCACTCATTGTTAATTATTGCATATTGTTTATAATTTATTTATTGATATGTATACAAAAATTCAGGAATCAACAAATTTTATTAAATAAATTAGGAAATTTCACAAGTGCTTATAAGTATAAGGTAGATGAACTTGTGTATTTGGGTAGTTTATTATCTAAGGATGGTCGTTTTGATCGTAAATTGAAAGAAGAGTAAGGGCGAGCGCACACAGTCGATTTTTAGTCGGGCGATAGTTTAGTTGATGAGCATAAATATATTAAGTTAGATGTAGGTGCGCACACAGCACAACTGCAAATCAACCCGATTATTTAGTCAAAAGCAGTCGATGTGCACTTATGATTAAAAAATTGAGCAACTATCGAACAACTGCTATAATACCACAGTTGCATATGGAAGCGCGCACACGATCGACTGTTTGTTGATGTAGTCGAAGATCCAACTGCTTGAATAACGCTTATTTAAGAAGCAAAATGTAACTTTGAGGTATATAAGTTTTGAAAACATCATTTTATAGGAAATTTTCTGCCCGATCTGATAGTGGAAAGACGCACTTTTTATTTCTTTGCATAATTTCAAAAATAAACTTTTTCCAAAAAAAAATGAAAAATTTAAATTTAATTATTTTTTTAATTTTAACCGATCATATCTCGGTTACTAGACAAATTATTAGCATAATTCCTTTTTTTATTTTATTTACTAACTATTTCTGTGCATATTTCTTCAAAAAAAATTAATAATATAGTTTAATTATCTTAAAAAATTAATAAACAAATTAATAAGCAAGATTTTTTTTCAATGTGAAGGCGAAATTTTCTTACAGTTAGAAAGTTTTCGGCCTTAAAAAATAAGTAGGTATAATAGGCGACAAAGTTTTAGAGCAATGTATAAAGAAGTTTTTTTTATTTGAATTTTTTTTAATATGTTGTACCATTTTCGAGTTATTTACTTGTAAACTTAATTAATTAATTGCCTTCTTATTATTATTATACATTTCTGAAACTTTTTAATGTCGGCGGAATGCGTTCAGTGAGAAATAAAAGTTGTGTCGATATCGAGGCTGTGTGCGCATACAACACGATTTATGATCAACTAAACAGTTTAGTCGATGATAAATTGATGATGCATCACGATTTCAAACCAACACAACCAAACAGTTGTACGACATAACAATCGACCGTGTGCATTCGCCCTAAATGCTGGTTGTAAGGTTTTAGGTGCTTTGGGTACTTTTGCTAGAAATGTAAATGTTTCTAAAGAAGCCCGTTTGAGTATATACAATGCTGTTTTGGTCCTATGTTGATGTATGATAGTGAATACTGGGTTTGGCTGCAAAAGCATAAAAAAAAATTACTGCTACGAAATCAGATTTTTACGTGGCGTACGTGGTGTAAATAGGAGATCGGGTACGAAATAGATTAGTGTATGATGAGTGTGAAATTGAAAAAAATGTAGCAAAAGTTGGTGTTAGTCAGATAAGATGGTTCGGACATCTTGAACGAATGTCTAATGAACGTTTGGTTAAAAAAATTTATATGAATGATTTTGAAGGTATACGTTTGCGTGGACGTCAGATGAGTGGTTGGTGTGGTATGATTGAGTGTTTTGCGTGAGCGAAAATTTCCAAGTAGTAGGAATAGAAGAGTATGTATGAGAGGAATTATGAATGCGGATGAAGCTTTTTTGGGTACATGGCGTGATTGTGTATGGTATGTATGTACAAGCAACTATATCGAGGTGTTCATCGCTAATTTAAATAATTTACCGAAAACTAAGCGTCAAGTATTTTCTTTATCGGTAACCATCAAGGTTTAGAGAATAAAAATCAGCCCCAAAAGTTGGAGTAAAAAATTATTTTTTCTCGAAAACTATGTATTCTAGAACCAAAGTGTAAATATGTATACGAATACCTTCTTTTTTAAGAGCTATCCACCAATGGTATTAGTTTTTTTCTATACCATTTTTATAGTTACCTTTTTACACTCCTGATTTACTACATATTTGTTATGTAATTTTTTCAAAATTTTTGTTTTATATTAAGATAGCCCAATTAAAAATAAAATTAATATGTTTTTGGGTTTTTGATTATTTTTTTGTTTTAATGGGTCACCTACCCTTTATATAGAAACTCGTATGTACTCATAAGTAAGTTTGACTATTTATAACTCGTTAATATTAAATGATAGAAAAAAAGTATTAGTATTTTTGTATTTGTTTTGCATAAGAAATTCTATAAAATAGTTAAAAAAATTATTTGAGAATTTTAATTCTTTTCATAACTCATCAGTTTCTTATATTGATTATATCGGCTGGTCGATTCAAGTGAAGACTTCGAAATATCTCAAAAAATACGAAAAAATTTCTCGAATAAAAAGTTAATATTTTTGAGGGCACCATTCACTCGTGCTAGAATTGGAACGCCATTGCTCACCCCGTTGGAGGGGGGCAGGGAGTAATTTTGAAATCTTAAATGGAAATCCCCATTTTTTATTGCAGATTCGAATTCTTCGAGTTTTGATAATTATAAATTTTTTATATAATATTCTAAATATGTGTAATAAATTCAGGAACCGAAAACTAAGTTTACTATTGTTTAAATCAGGACATGAAATCGGTAAAATAAATCGGTCAATTAAACCGGTAAACCAATATTTTCGTAAATATTTAGCGAACGTATAAATTATTTTTAATAGATCGTGTACAGTTTTTCCATAGATTTTATTAACACAAAAATATATTTTAAAAAATTAAAAGTAACATATAAAAATAATAGTATAAAAAAAATAGGTGCAAATATCTGCCTCGTTTCAAACCTATATTTGTTTTTAAACAAAATTATAAATTTTAAACTGTTACCAAAAAACGCCCACATTCATATTCAATAATTTCAAAGCAGATTAACATATATAAAAAATATTTTATATTTTTTTGAAAAATGAATAATAATAATTGTTAATATGTTAACTATTTCGTCACATAGGTATATAACAAATATTTGAAAAAACTATATAAATTACATAGAGATATAAAAACAAAAAATGTATGCATAATTTACGCAGTTTTATTTTATGCAACTAAAATTATGAAAAATGAACCGGTTATAACAGGTTTAGAAAATAAGGAACAGGTTAATGAACCAAAACCGATATTAGAAAAATAGTACTCGATACTGGTTAACCGTTAACCAATATTTTTATCGGTTACATGCTCCGGTTTAAATAAATTTTATTAAATCAATTTTAAATTTTTGTATAATTAATCATAACGCAGGTTCAGGACCCAAGAACAAAAGTTTATCTTTTGACATTAATATAAGTTTATGACTTACTGCGCCCCTACACAGTTTGTTATCGATGTTTTAATTATTGCATATTGTTTATAATATATTTATTTATGTGTGAACAAAAATTTAGAAATAATTATAAAATAAAACAATTTAAACTTTGATAATTTCACACTTTATTGATTATTGTGACCGCAGTTTCGCCAAACATTGGCATTATCAAACTGTACTGTACAGTGTACATATTACATTTTCTCTTTATATATGAAAATGTAATATGTACAGTACAGTTTGATAATGCCAATGTTTGGCGAAACTGCGGTCACAATAATCAATAAAGTGTGAAATTATCAAAGTTTAAATTGTTTTATTTTATAATTATTTCAATATGAAATTTCACGAAGTAACGGCCGAAAGAGTTAATTTTTTAAAAATTTAGAAACCGACAAATTAGTTTACTAGTGTTTAGACAAACTTTTAGTAAATTATTCAGCGAATTTTACAATTATTCATAACTTTATGACTTGCCACCCTTATAAAGTTTGTCAGCGATTTTTGATTATTATAATTTGTATATAAGTAATATATTTCTTTATGTGTGTAGGCAAAAAATTTGAAACCGACTAGTAAATTTGTAAAAGTTATTACAATTTTACTATTTTAACATTAATGGCCATTATGGAGAAAGTGTTGCTATATCTCTGTGTTGCTGTTTTCACAATGGTAAAATCAATAAATAACTGTTTCGCTTTATAAAGTGGTAGAATGAAAAAGAAATTTGTGAAACATTCATTAGAAAATTATTATTTAAATAATTATATTATGGATTGTGTGGGAATTAACTGCACTATAATTTAGAATATATTCACTTTAATTTAGAATATATTCACTTTAATTTAGATCATATTCACTTTGATAAAAACAATTTGCACTATAAACAAATTGCACAAAAAAAAATAATTCCACTATATGTAATTAAATTTATTCAACTTTTAAAAAAATATTTTAACCTTATAAAAACATAATGCACAAAAAAAAATATTATCACTATAAAACGGATACTTTCCACTATAAAAACTAATACTTTCCACTTTGGAGGCTGTCAATCATTTACGGCAGTCGATACCTATCATTTGCGCCGATGAAATAAGCGCCTATATTGAATAATAACATAACTAAACAACCTAACCTACCCTAAGCCAACAGTGGCGCGGATGATAGGGTTTCGTAGCATTTATAGTGCAAATTATTCAAATTTTTAGTGCAAATTATTCAAATTTATAGTGCAAATTATTCAAATTAAAGTTTAGGTTGTACCAAGTGCAAAGTATCTAATTTATAGTGGAAAGTATCCAAACTGACCAAGTACATTCTATTTTAATTCAAGTGCATTTATATATTTCCCATTCCGAAATAGAAGGGTCTTAAAAACTCGTCCTTAATTCGTTCATACCTATGAAGTCTAAGTGAAAATATTAGTTTAACTTATATCTACGACGCAAAAATCGATCATAGTCATATTTTATGGTGTTCTGAAGGAAGTTTTAGTTTGTAAAAATTTTCAAAAGTAAATCTTAATCATTGTAAACAAAATAATTACAGATCTATTTGCTTTAAAAAATTATTTTTGTATGTTCCTAATCCTAACAAAAAAATTGTATTGGTTTTATGTAACTTAATTATATCTTAAATTATATCGATTAATTCAATTAAACAAGACGAACAAATGTATTAAAATTTAAAATATTCTAAATTAGGTTAAGATTAAATGTGGTCTGTTTTCAAAACTTGTGGAAGAGATAATAAATATCAATTTTTAAAGATATATTTTTTTCGTGGACCTGATTAAATCTAGTATTTTACTTACAATTTCCGATGCAATGGTTTCCAATTTGTATGATAACAATACATTATCCGAATCCATCGTAGTTAAACTATATGTTATATTATCACCACCAGCACATAATCGACAAAATTCTTCATTTAAATGTTGTTTTAATATTATTTGAGAATCGATACATTGTTTTACAAATTTATAAGCATCATTCAACTGAACAGAGCAAACTGTGCAAATACCATTCGGTAATTGGATCTTGTAATTTACCTAAAATAAAAAAAGTAAAAAAATTCAGAAATAATAATCTATATTATAATCAAAATAAATTATGTTATTCTTACAATATCTGGAACAATTGCTTCCAATTTATCTACAAATCGTTTACCATCTGAATCCAGATTAAGTATAGTGAACAATACATTTTTATCACTTGTACATAATTGACACTGTTGTATAAAACTATCCATGATGAATATTAAATGTTCTACCAAAAAAGCTTCTTCCAATAAGTAAAATATAAAAATATTGTATTTGATAGTATTAAAAGGTTGTTAACCCACAAAAACTTAGCTTATCTGTCACGAATTCAGTTGGCCAGATAAATTTTGTGTAATATATTTCTAGTATAAGAAGAAGAATAAACAACAGCGTATTTTTTGCGCGAACGTATTATATTTAATTTTGAAAATGTTTCATCATATGCTAGTTGATGTAGCTTCTAGCTGTTTGTCTAAATGCAATTAAAACAAAAGAAAAAAATAATAGAAAGATTGAAGTTTAGTATTCAATCTGCAGCTAAGGTCAATAAAGTGGAATGAAGTAGGAAATTGCCAGCACACCAATCACACATCAACTAAAAAGCCTACTTCATTCAATGCTTATAGACCTTGACTACGTTATATAGTTGAAAGTCAATTTTGCATTATAAAATCATTCATTTAATCACATACAATTGTATTGTATTTTAGAGCTTTTAAAAGTAAAATGAAATAAATTGTTAATTTGAAAAAAGATTTAAAATATATAAAAAACTATATTTTAATTTACAGGACCGTCAACTAAATATTAATGTTAACAATTACTTTAAATATAATTTATCACATTTTTACATGTTTATTATTTTAAACCAAATCTAAATGTTATGTAGAATATTGTTTTTTAATTACTATAAAAAACAACATTTATTTGAAAATTTATAACATTATTATAATTATTATTATAATTATAATTTATTTAACTAGCAAACTAGTTCCACAATGACATACAATGAGTTCGTGATTACTTCTGTTCATAATTGTCTTTAAAAAACATCTGCAAAATTTAACTAGCGAACTAGATACATGATAGTTCCTTCGTTAATCTCAAATATTGCATTGACGTACAGATCAGTAAAAAAGAAAGTATTTTTTGGTAGATATTTCAGGATGGATTATTTGCAACGTTGTCGATTATGTACTAGTGATAAAAATGTATTATTCACTATACATAATCTAGATTCCGATGGCAAATGTTTTACATACAAGTTAAAAGCTATTGTTCCGGAAATTGTAAAATTTAGATATGTACCTCTAGCCTCTAGCTGGTTTTTCATTTTAATACGTAATATTGTTTTTGAAGTTTTTGGTTTTTTTAGGTAGATTGCAATATCAAATTACCAAATGATATATGTACAGTTTGTGCTGTTCAGTTAAATGATGCTTATACATTTATAAAACAGTGGTCGAGACACAGATGATATCAAAACAACAACACTTAAATGAACAACTTTGTCGATTATGTGCTAATAATAATAATTTATCATTAACTTTAAACAGTATGGAATCGGATAATATATTAATATCATATAAATTGGAAACAATTACATCGGAAACTGTAAGCAATAAATAGCAGGCGAACAGATGACAATCGCTGATTTTTGTGCTATTTCAAATATCAGTACAATAAGCCCAATTATTCCAATGATTGCAAGAGGTTTTCGAAATTAATTGCTTGGATAAATAAATGTGAAGAAATTCCAGTTTATAATGTTAATATAATTGGAGCGCTAGAATTAAGAAATGTTTACGAAGAGATTGTTAAAGTATTGTTATTAATAAACAAATTCATGATTTTATATGTATTTGTTGATTATAATATAAATATTGACATATTGTTGGAAGTGTATGACGATGTATGGAAAAATGTGTATTTTTTATATTAAAGTTATTACCACTTTGACTGCAAGGAAAAAGTGGTACAGCGTTTGGTACGGTAAGCTCGCTCGCTCGCTCGGTCGTCAGACAAAATTTTGTGATCGCAACTCTTCCTAGACGGTTTAACCGATTTTAACCCTTCGTTAGTGTGGCGGAAAAAAGTTACACGACTAGTGTTCTGGGGTATGTCATACCCCAAACCAAAATTTACCCTGGATGCAGAGAATTTGGATTATTGGTTGTCTCATTGGTAAAACATGACTCTCTGTTTATTTGTACGTCGAATAAAAATAATAAATTTTTTCTGAAAAATTTTATTTGAAAAATATAAATATTATCTCAAAACCACATTAATTCTGCTTCCAAAAAAACATGGGCAAACATTATTGGAAGTAAATATTTTTAAATCCATAACTCAATATGGAAATGACTACAGATTCTGAAAAAAAGTCCAACATACAAAAAAAAAAGATTTGAAACATTATCATCAAAAATACAAAAGTTACGGTTCTTCAAAATTGGCACAATGTTCGCAAGCCAAAAATGCGTGTTCCAAGCAAAGTGGAATATCACATCTCATACAGACATAAAATGTCTTTCTGTCCTTGTTTCTTGAACAAACAGAATACCTACTGCTTGTCTTCCGTCGCTTAGATACCGGTGAATGAAGTTTTGCCGATTGTCTCTCACGTAGTTCTCGGCGTAAGCTAGGGTTCTGTCTTCGTTGCTCTCGAAATTCTGATATCAGCTGTAGACCAAGTTCTTTCAAAAACATACGCCGTTTCAAATTGAAATTTTGCGTATTGGCTTTATATATAACTTGAGCGTTTACTCCGGCGGTGTTCAAAAATGAGAAAAACAAAGTCAGAGACCAGCGACGGCTGTTTCTTGCTACACTGTAATTAGCAGATAATTCATCCAAAGTATCAACGCCACCCTTCGTGGAGTTATAAAACTCGATAATTTCAGGCAATTTTTTGTCGCCTGATTTTTCAACTATAGTGTCATCATGGTGTAGAGTAGATAAAAGGATGACATTTTTCGACTTTCTTGGCAAGTATGACACAGCCGTGATATCTTCTTTGAAGGCAAACATTGAACTGCGAGGTTCTGTGGTTCGTATGTTTAGGAAAAGTGAAGGAATTTGCCGTTTATTCTTTCTGACTGTCCCAACCGATGTAAGCCGATGAGTTTTGAGTAGATTGATCATGAGAGGGTAGCTCGTAAACCAATTGTCGAAAGTGATGTTGCGTTTTGTTCCAGATACTGGTCCAATCAAACGCTGAACTATATCATGCAGATTGTTACTTTGTCGGAAAGGTCCGTCTGGCTGTGTGCCGACGTAAACTTCCATGTTCAGACAATAATATGTTTTCGCGTCGACAAGAGCGAATACTTTTAAACCATATTTTGCAGGTTTATTTGGTATGTACTGAAGGAATGATACCCGTCCTCTAAATGGCTCCAGTTTCTCGTCAATTGTTAGGTATTCACTGGGTGTATAGTGTGTCTTACAGTTATCAATAAAATAATCATAGATCCCCCTAATTGCAGCCAACTTGCCAATCTCTTTGCGTTGCGCTCTATTGTTTATATTGTCAAATCGTAAAGATTGCAACAAAATATAGTATCTTTGTTGGGACATTGTTGTACGAAACAAATCTATGCCACTACCATCGGTATTCCAAAGATCGGAGGTGTTTTGTCGGTTTGCCTTATATAACCCTGTCAAATAAAGTAAGCCAATAACTGCCTTAATTTCTTTCTTGTCTGTCTCTTTAACTAAGTACTGATGATTTACATCATATCTTGGGACTTTAGTTGCTAATTTGATATTCGTATAACGAACAATATCATCCAACATATCTTCTGTAAAAAATAGTAACCAACAATCAAGCGCAGTATTCTTTTGTCGTGCAATTCCTCTCACACCAGGTAAATGGGTTATTATATTATCAGATCTTGTTCTTACATTTCTATTGTTCGGAAACTTTGACCATTTTGATTTATCCTTATCTAAAAGATACCTGTTACTGTTGGCATCTACATCATTTTCCACGTCATCAGATTGTTCTGCCGGTTCTTCTTCATCTCCTGATATTTCTTCTCCGTGTTCTGTTTCTTTGCTTGTATGTGCTGTTTCTTCACTTATAACTCTTACTTCTTCTCCTGCAGTTCTATCTTCATCTTCGGACTCACTATCTACAAAAGATTCCACCTCAGAAACTCCACCAAACTCTTCCCATAACCTCTGAAGATTTTGTTGGTCTTCTTCGTATGACATTTTGCTAAATAAATCATCAAAATAATCACTACATCTTGTAAAATAACAATAAAAACATTATAATTTACCTTCAGAAATGATATACACAGAAAGTTACGCCAGTAGTGTTCCGGGGTATATGATACCCCAACAGACTTTCCAGAGACGTTGCTTCGAACCATAGATTAACTATATCGCTTACGCTCAAGATGGGAATCTACCATGTTAATTTTTATGACACAGTTGTTATTATGCTTGGGCAATAATAGATGTCACTAGTATGGATTTTATAGACTTTGTTTTCTTCGGGTTCGGGTCTTTGCTTTTATTTAAATTTTCAAGCTAAATTATTTTCTGTTAACATGATTAGAAAATATCTATAAAGTAAGCGAATTTACTTTATAGACATTTCAACAATCATGTTATCAGAAAATACTACTTATTTATAGAAATATAATAAAAATTAAATAACAACTAAATATTTTGTAGAACAAAATACAATTAAAATATGTTTTTTTTATATATCGTTTGTATTTCTTTAAACATATGTTATATAAATCCAAAAAACATGTTTAAAATACATATATTTAATGTTAATAAATTTATCTTAAGGAATTATCTGTTTAATAGCTCACATATAACCTAAATAAAAATAAATGTAGTCTATTTTGTTTTTATATAATATATAGAAGGATATAGTGCAATTTTAATATTTTATTAATAAAAATGATCGCGCACAAAGCACACAGCTTCCACATATTTTCATTCCTAGGCAAAACAAATTGGCCCGGAAAATTGGTACAAATGTGCACAAGGCAACCTATTATCTGAAATTTAAACATATTAATCTTAATTAATAATTTGCAATACTATTTTTACATCATATAATTTTACATTAACAAACTACATTTCAATATTTACCGGACACATGGTCAACGATATCACAATGCAGCCATGAACGACATCTAGAAACACGAAAAGAAAACAATATCTTCAGAAACTACATTCTCATGCCATCTATTATTGCCCATACAAAATAATATAGCGGCAAATTTCGTCCTATGTCAGATTCCTCCCCCTTCGAACTGAAAGTTTCTAAACAGCCGACAGTGAGTCTATTCTATGAAGATATGTATGATCTTAAGCTACTGAGCGATAGATGTCGCCAGATTATCAAAATTTTATTTTACAGCTATAAATCATGGTGTTGGGGTATGACATACCCCACCACTCTAACGAAGGGTTAATAAAACTTTAGGATAAATTTATCTAGTGCCCAAGATGGTCAGGTGGTTTTGGTTTTTCCGAGAAAAAAATTACTAAAGTTTTTAAAAATTCATTGTGGCTACATTATTTATCCGATTTTCATCAAATTTTCAGGAGAGATTTTCCAAGTGCCCACATAAATTTTGCAATTTTAATAAAATACAGTGTTGCCAACTTTCCGAGAAAAAATTTACTAAAATTTTTAAAAATTTATTACGGCCATGTTGTTTAACCTATTTTGTTGAAATTTTCACAAAAGATTTTTCTGGTATCCTTATAAATTAGATAATTTCAACAAAGTGCATTGTTGCCAACTTTCTGAGAAAAAAATTACTAAAATTTTAAAAAATTTATTATGACCACGTTATTTAACTGATTTTAATCAAATTTTCACTAAAGATTCTCCTAGTGCCCGCATAAATTATGCAATTTTAACAAAATACAGTGTTGCCAACTTATCGAGAACAAAATTACTAAAATTTAAAAGAAATTATTGTGGGTATATTATTTATGCGATTTGATCAAATTTTCAGAAAAGTTTTTCTTAGTGCCCACATAAATTATAATTTTATTAAAATACGGTGTTGCCAACTTTCCAAAAAAAAATAATAATTTTCTAAAAATTTGTTATGCTTACATTATTTATCCGATTTTAATCGAATTTTTACAGAAGATACCCTTAGCGCCTATAATATTATATATTAGCAAAATACAATGTTGCCAACTTTCGGTGAAATTTTTTTTTATTCCTATTTCTTATCATTTATGTGATAATGTCAAAGTGTTCTATATATGGGTTTACCCATATACTTCTAATCTTGTTTATTTAAAACTTGTGTACCAAACGCTATACTACTTTTCCTTGCAGTCAAAGTAGTAAAAATGGTCAAAATAAATTTTTTTAAATTTTAGTAATTTTTTTCTCGGAAAGTTGGCAACACTGTATTTTGTAAAAATTACATAAATTATATGAATACTAGGAGAATCTTTTGTGAAAATTTGAGTAAAATCGGTTGAATAACATGGCCATAATAAAATTTTTAAAACTTTAGTAATTTTTTTCTCGGAAAGTTGGCAACACTGAATATTAATAAAATTATGTAATTAATGGGAGCATTAGGGAAGTCTTTTCTGAAAATTTGATCAAAATCGGATAAATAATGTAGCTAATATGAATTTTTAAAAATTTTAGTAATTTTTTTCTCGGAAAGTTGGCATCACTGGAAAAAAACAAAATCACATGACCATATTGGGCACTAGACAAATTTATCCTGAAAATTTCATTAAAATCGGTTGAACCGTCTAGGAGGAGTTGCGGCCACAAAATTTTGACTTACGACCGAGCGAGCGAGCGAGCGAACGAGCGAGCTGACGACGCACATCCATACACCCACATAAACTAAGTTCAGATTCGTCATCTACAGGCTATATGAAGGATTTCTATACACAATTTTTTTTTTTTTTTTTAATGTTACAGACACCGTACCAAACGCTATACTACTTTTTCCTTGCAGTCAAAGTAGTAATAATAAATTTTTTTAATAATTTTTTTTTTATTTTTCTGATAACGATAAAAAAGGTTAGCTGGTACATGAACCTAAATATAAGCAACATACTGAATTATAACTAGTTACATTGTGGATGTGATTTGAGATCTAAATAAATCGAATATGAATAAAATAGCTCCAATTGTTATTTACGGAACAGAACTTAGTGCACCGGTGCGAGCTGTCTTGATGGTAGCTCGTACTTTGGGTATTAATTATAAATTTAAAGAAGTTGATTCTACGAAAGGCGAATAACACAATCGCGAATATCTAAAAGTAAGTTTCTAATTTCTTCCGAGTAATTTATTTTCGCATGACAAATATTTCGACAGTCATATTGGAGACAGTCACGCTATTTGTGCTTATTTTGTCAATAAATATGGCAAAGAAGATAGTCTGTATCCGAAAGATTTTCAGAAAAGAGCGCTTGTAGATCAAAGGCTTCATTTTAATAACGGGATCTTGTTTACTAGACTCCGAAATGTTTGTGTAAGGATATATTTGGTCTATATTATAATAAGGATAGTATGAATAAAGTAAATAAATATAATTTTTAAAAATTGATTTAATTTTGAATACAATAAATTATATTTCAATTTGAAATTGGCATATTATATTTTTAATACTAGAAAGTTTTTTATAATTTTCTTTACAAAAATAATATTAATATATCGTTTGAATAAAAATATCTTTTGCGCAAGGAAAAGTATAAAATTTTATTCTTTAATTTCAATGTAGATACATTTGGAAATGTTTTACCCATTTCAAAGATATATTTTAAAAATATTGGCACTATACTTTTAAAAGTGATTTTTGTCAAAATCACATTTGACGTTTACTTAAAATTACTTATTATGCCATTAGTTTTATAACATTAGATATAAATATTATTCAAATTCGATAAAAGATAGAAATAAACATAAAAGCATTTTTAAATAAATTTTCTTAATATTTTTAAAATTAAGTTAACCTTAAATAATTATAACTTTTAATTTCCTATGCTTAACCACTAGTGTTATCAATTTTATTATATATAATTGATTTTAATGTTATTAAATTATTTATCAGGTTTGTTATTGTTTTTAGCAATGATGCGTTTCGTCTTTTCAGTCATTTTCAGATTTTCTGAGTTTGGTCCGTGTTTCTGCTTCACTCGAACCAAACTCTCAGAAAATCTGAAGATGACTGAAAAGTCGAAACGCGTCATTGCTAAAAACAGGTTCAGGACCCAAGAACAAAAGTTTATCTTTTGACATTAATATTATTATATAGCAACAAAGGTAGTTAAACTGATAAAAATAAATGTAATTTTATTTTACAGTTGCCAATATTGCGTTTGAACCAGAAAAGTATTGAAAAAGAAAACGAAACAGCGATGATTGAAGGATACGAATTTATGGAAAAATTCTTATCAAAGAGCGATTGGTTAGCGGGTGATAAAATGACAATTGCCGACATTTGTGCTTACGCAAATATTAGCAGCATACATCCCATTATTTCGATTGATTCTAGTAAATTTCCAAACTTGACGGCTTGGATAAACAAATGTAAAGAACATCCTATTTTTAAAATAAACAGTGATGGTGCAGCAGGTTTTAGCAGTCGTGTTAATAAAGCTTTAGAAAAATAAGAATCATTTTTACCACTTTGACTGCAAGAAAAAGTGGTGTAGCGGTTGGTACGGTGTCTGTAACATTTTCAAAAAAAAAATTTGTGTATAGAAATTCTTCATATAGTCCCTAGATGACGAATCTGAACTTAGTTTATGTGGGTGTATGTGTGTGCGTCGTCAGCTCGCTCGCTCGCTCGCTCGCTCGGTCGTAAGTCAAAATTTTGTGGCCGCAACTCCTCTTAGACGATTCAACCGATTTAAATGAAATTTTTAGGATAAATTTGTCTAGTACCCAAGATGGTCATGTGGTTTTATTTTTTTCCAGTGATGCCAACTTTCCGAGAAAAAAATTACTAAAGTTTATAAAAATTCATATTGGCTACATTATTTATTCGATTTTGATCAGATTTTCAGAAAAAAATTTCCTAATGCTTCCATTAATTATATAATTTTATTAATATCCAGTGTTGCCAACTTTCCGAGAAAAAAATTACTAAGTTTTTAAAAATTCATATTGGCTACATTATTTATCCGATCTTGATCAAATTTTCAGAAAAGATTTCCCTGATGCTTCCATTAATTATATAATATCCCATTAATTATTAAATATATTAATATCCAGTGTTGCCAACTTTCCGAGAAAAAAATTACTAAAATTTTAGAAAAATCATTATGGCCACTATTTAACCGATTTTAATCAAATTTTCATAAAAAAAATTCCTAGTGTCTAAATAAATTATGCAATTTTAACAAAATACAGTGTTGCCAACTTATCAACAAAAAAAATCACATTTTCTTTTTAAATTCATTGTGGCTACATTATTTATTCGATTTTCATCAAATTTTCAGGAAAGTTTCTTCTAGTGCCCACATAAATTATAATTTTATTAAAGATATTGTGTTGCCAACTTTCCGGGAAATGTCAAAGTGGTCTATATATGGGTTTACCCATATACTTGTAATCTTGTTATTTGATGTAATATGTATAGTGTTTTTTGTTGTAATATACATAGTTTTTAATTACAAAATAAACTAATTTGGTTAACATATTTCTCTTTGTATTTCGTGAAAAACTTTCATTGATTTACAGTTTTCATGTTCTAAGTTTATTTATCTATTTATCTATTTATCTAAAAAGATAAATCAAATAATAGAATTTGATCTTCAATCAATCTTTCAGAACTCATTATATAAAATAAATCTGCTTTAAGTTTAAGTTCTGTATTACTTAATATTTATTAATAATCGACGTTTCGATTTCGACAAACTCAACGTCCGTCTTGATCAGAAAAACTAATACGATGTTGAGTTCGTTGAAACGTCGATTATTAATAAATATTGATACAGAACTTAAAGCTAAAACAGATTTATTTTTGTAAAAAATAATGATAATCGATTTGTATTTTATGTTACAATTGTATTATTTATAAAAATATTATAATTATCTTTAAAGAATTTTATTAAATTACTTTTAGTTACAAAACAATACCTATATATATATATATATATATATATATATATATATATATATATATATAATATATATATATATATATATATATATATATATATATATATATAATATATATATATAATATATATATATATATATATATATATATATATATATATATATATATATATAATATATATATATATATATATATATATATATATATAATATATATTTTTTTAATGGAATGTATACATTAGAAAAATTACAGAAAAGAATATTTTTAGGCCATCCACTAATATTGATTCTATGAAATATAGTAAAAAAATCTTTCGGAACTCATTATAGTAAAATAGAACGGCTTTAGGTTTCAGTTCTGTATTAATATTTATTAATAATCGATGTTTCAACGAACTCAACGTACGTTTTCATCATTAAAAATAATATAAATGACATTTACAGTAAATAAACAGAACATAGAATCAAGTTACTAGGTAACAAAATACAATAAAATTTATCAATTTTTAATTCAAAGGAAGCCAAATTTTATTTAAATCAGTTACTAGTCACACGGATTGATGTTATCCTTTTCTATATAAATTTTTATTGCTTCTCTTATCAATCTACTGTTAATAATAAAATGGGTCATGCAATTATTACAGTATCTTTGAATTTTACATCAAGTAATTATTATACAAAATTATTAATATTATACAACAAAGTGAACTATAATAGAAAAAACATGTAATTTTATTAATAATCTTATAATTATTTCAAGCTATTTCGTTCGATAAACCAGAAACTTGTTTACAAAATTTAATATTACAATACATATGTTGTAAATATAATTAAATTTACTTTCTTTTAAATAAAAGAAAGTAAACTTGTTGTGAAAGTTTTTCGTTTATATATTTTTGTTTTGACTAAAAATAACTTAGTATTCATTTAGATTTTCTTACAGTAAGTCACTTGTACGGTTATTTATAAAGATTTAAAAAAAATATGGCTCCTTTAATTATATACGGAATGGAACTGAGTCCACCAGTAAGGTCTGTTTTTATGGTAGCTCGTAGTTTAGAATTGGAATACGAATTTAAAGAAGTCAATTTAATGAAGGATGAACATCTTACAACAGAATATCTTAAAGTAAGTGAAAGTTATTTATAAAATTGAATAACCTAAATTAACATAGTAAAAAAATGTTTAGAACTCATTATATTAAAATGAAAACTGATATAAAATATTGGTGAACCCATAGCAAGTCATTTATTAAATATAAAGAAACTCAAAATCAAGCTAAGATAAAACAATTTAATAATGTCTCTAGGAAAATGTAAATAAAAATACAACATCAAAACTCACATGACATACGATGGTTACTCAAAATTTCAACAAAATGTTTGGAGTTCTTGACAAAAGAAGAAAAATTACCAATATGGGGTCGCAGCATATGATCAAGATATTTAGATAATACATAGGTGCTAGATTTTATGCAGTTGACAATTGTATCAGTTTTTCTGACGAAGACGCACGTTGAGTTTGTCGAACCGTCGATTATTACATACATACATACATACACAATCACGCCATGTACCCAAATGGGTGTGGCACAAACCCTTTCCATCATCCCGAAATTAGTCGCCTCCAAACATTCCTATCCAAACAAGCAACTTTCGCTTTACCCACATTTATAATTCCTCTCATACATGCTCTTTTATTCCTACTACTTGGAAACTTTTGCTCACGCAAGCCACCCTCTCAATCATACCCCACTCCAACTACTCATCGGACGTCCACGCAAACGTATACCATCAAAATCATTCAAATAAATCTTTTTAACCAAACGTTCAGTAGACATTCGCTCTACATGTCCGAACCATCTTAATTGACTCTAACACGGGGCAACTTTTGCTACAACATTTTTTTCAATTTCACACTCATCATACACTAATCTATTTCGTACTCGATCTCCCCTATATACACCACATACCCCACCTAAAAATCTCATTTCTACAGCAGTCATTTTCCGTTTATGCTTTTGCAACCAAACCCAATATTAATACAGAACTTAAACCACAGCCATTTTATTTATTTTTTTAAATTATTAAATACTAAGTTTTTGGATGATTTATTCTAGTTAGTTCAATGATCAGTTATTTATTTGCAGTTTTAGGATAATTACAATCGTACATACATACATACATACACAATCACGCCATGTACCCAAAAGGGTGTGGCACAAACTCTTTTCATCATTCCGAAATCAGTCGCCTCCAAACATTCCTATCCAAACGAAACCGGTTTTGTAATACCAGACTGATGCTAATAATAAAAAAATAAATTAATGTTTTTTTTAAAGGCATGAATAAATTTTCTAATGTTTTTAGATGAATCCTCAACATACTATTCCAACTCTGGATGATAATGGATTTATTCTTTGGGATAGTGCAGCTATTGCTTCTTATTTAGCTAGTAAATATGGAAAATCTGATTCTTTATATCCGAAAGATCTTCAGAAACGCGCAATTGTTGATCAAAGACTTCATTTTAATTCCGGAATTTTGTTTCCTCGACTTCGAAACATCTGCGTAAGATTTTTGTTTATCTCATAATAATTATAAGCACTATTATTTACTGTGTATTTAAATAGAATAAAATTCGAAATGGGGAAATAGGATGATTAAATTTTGGGAATAAATGTTGCCAATTTAATAAAACGAAAATTACTGGAATATATCTGGAATGTTTGCAATAAAAATCTTAAGCAATGTCGAAATTTTTTGTTTAATATTTGTGTTAATTATCGAAATAATAATTTTATTTACTCCATTTTATGGTACTTATTTAAATATTATTTGAAATGATTTGCTCGTTAAATTGAATGAATATTTAGTAAATAAATATGTAGAATTGAAAATTCTTAAAAATAAACTGTTTTGATAAGATAACTGAATTACTATGCATAATTCAAGTTATATAATATTATATTTGATAAACTCTATGAAATAATGTCAATACTTATCTCTTTATTATGTATTGTATTTGTAAAGTAATTTTAGAAACATAATTATACTAATAGCACAATTTTATTTTAATTGAACAAACAATGATTTGAAATATTTTTTTTTTTGAATTGCTGCAATATTTTCTTTTCTTACAATCCAATAGTATTGGTAGTAGACATCTACTACATACAATTTTTTTATTATTATTACAAATTATATTACTTCTTCTTGACAAATTATCTACAATTTATTAAGGGGGTATTTTGTATTTTCGTTTCTAGCATCGATTTTTTAGGTGTTTTTCTACATTTTTCTCGGAAACTTTTACAACATACATACATACACAATCACGCCATGTACCCATATGGGTGTGGCACAAACTTTTTCATCATCTTGAAATCAGTCGCCTCCAAACATTCCTATCCAAACAAGCAACTTTTGCTTCATCCACATTCATACTTTCTCTCATACTTTTACAACAAATACAGTAAATAACAATTATACCGCTGGAAAGAGTATTTTATTTATTGAAGTTTTCAGAAGTTTTTATTTTGTTTTTCGAAAAAGTCAAATTTTTACTTAAAAAAATTGGCGTCAAAGTGATTAGGTCAAAATTTAGTTTTGCCAATGGTGGCAAATAAAACTCGCGTTGTACATTTCTGAAACAAAAACAAATTACAAAATGTATAATTTTTACCCCTAAAAAAATGGGTCAATTTTTGAAACTTTTTTAAGAAAGCCGCCATTTTAAAAATAAAAGTAAAAATTATATATTTTGTAGGTTCCAACGAAAGTTACATGTGTTGTAAGTATTAACATCTAATTTGTTTTTGTTTCAGAAATTGGCAAATTTGAATTTTGACCTAATCACTTTAATGCCACTTTTTAAGTGAAAATTTGACTTTTTTGATAAAAAAAATACAGCTGAAAGCTTCAATAAATACACTTTCCAATGGTATAATTGCTGTTTACTCTGTTTGTTGTAAAAGTTTCCAAAGAAAATGTTTTATATTGTTAAATTTTGATTGATCCTGGTATTAAATTTATTTTCTGAAATATTATTTTGGCATCTGGGATCTTTAAAGAATAAACTCTTTTATCACAATTTGATATATAATTTAATATGAGACGTTTCGGTCATAAATTAGACCATCATCAGTCAAACGAAGTACAATGTAGTTTACAATAAAATCATAGTTATTTTCTTAATTTAAAATTTTTTTGTTTTAACATCTTAAAAATAATGGTATATAAAATCTGGAAATCTGTTGTTAAATTTCTTATTTATCATAAGTAAATGAGACACAGAACAGAATAAATGCATAACAATACTAACAATTTTAAGCTAATTAACAAACTAACCTGTATGTGTATACGTGGTTATAATTTTGTATTTTTAAACCATTAAACATTGTAAAATATTAATTATTTATAATTTAATATGAGACGTTTCGGTCATAAATTAGACCATCATCAGTCGAACGAAGTACAATGTAATTTACAATAAAAATATAGTTATTTTCTTTTCTTGTAAATAATAATTAATATTTTACAATGTGTAATGATTTAAAAATACCAAATTATAACCACGTGCACACATACAGGTTAGTTTGTTAATTAGCTTAAAATTGTTAGTATTGTTATGCATTTATTGTTAATTTAATTGTTTTGTATCTCATTTACTTATGTCACATTGTGTTTGTGATAAATAAGAAATTTAACAACAGATGTTTTATTTCCAGATTTTATATACTATTATTTTAAAGATGTTAAAGCAAGAAATCTTTAAAATAAGAAAATAACTATTTTTTATTGTAAACTACATTGTACTTCGTTTGACTGATGATCTAATTTATGACCAAAACGTCTCATATTAAATTATAAATCAAATTGTGATAAAGGAGTTTATTCTTTAAAGATCCCAGATGCCAAAATAATATTTCAGAAAACAAAGAAAATGTTGTAAAACACCTAAAAAAAGATGCTACAAACGGGAATAAGCCCGAAAATAAAATCTTCATTGTAAATCTATAATATTAATTCTTCATCTACAGTTTCCCTGTCTATTTTTGGGCGAAAAAGCAATAGCTGAGGAAAACAAAGCAAAAATGCTTGAAGCTTACGAATTTTTAGAGAGATTCCTAGCTAACAGTAACTGGTTAGCAGGTGATCAATTGACAATTGCTGATATTTGTGCTGTGTCAAATATCAGCAGTTTATTTTCGGTTATAACTATCGATCCTGTCAAATTTCCAAAATTAACTGCATGGCTAGACAGATGCAGAGAAACTCCTTGTTATCAAGTTAACAAAGTTGGAGCAGAAGAATTGGGAGCAACAATTAATCGGTTGATTGGAAGAGGATTATAAAAACAAATATTATCTAATTTTAAACAGAGGCATAGTATTATCGTAAATTGCCATATCATATAATAATTATACGTATTTTATATTCCTAAAAAAAATATTGTATTATATACAAATTTACAGCCAATTTTCATTTTGAATCTATTCCACTTTATCTTTAAATTTAAAGATATTTTAAAACAAAATTAGAAGTATATAGACCATAAACCATAGACCATATATAGACCACTTTGACATTATGTAACTTTCGTTGGAAACTACAAAATGTATAATTTTTACCCCTAAAAAAACGGGTCAATTTTACAATAAAGAAAATACAATAAAAATTGTTAATCTTTTTAAATAATGTTTATATATAATAAATTTGTATTATTTGTTTTTTTTTTTAAATTTTGTATCATTTTTCCTGATGAAGACGGACGTGAGTTCGTCAAAACATACATACATATACACACAATCACGCCATGTACCCAACAGGGTGTGGCACAAACTCTTTTCATCATTCCGTAATCAGTCTCCTCCAAACATTCCTATCCAAACAAGCAACTTTCGTTTCATTCACATTCATAATTTCTCTCATACATGCTCTTTTATTTCTACTACTTGGAAACTTTCGCTCACACAAACCACCCTCTCAATCATACCACTCCAACTACTCATCGGACGTCCATATATATATATATATATATATATATATATATATATATATAAATATATAAATATATATTATATATATACATATACAATATATATATATTTTAATCAATGGAATCTTTATAAATTTCTAAAGAAAAAGATAATATCAATCACTGTGAAAGTACTGATTCAAATAAAATTTGGTTTCCAGTAATTAAAAATTTATAAAAAAAATAATTATGATCTACTTACTTATTGTTTCTTGTTTCTATGTTGTATTATTTACTGTAATACTCTAAATGTCATTTCTATCAGTTTTCCTGATGAAGAGGGACGTTAAGTTCGTCAAAACATTGATTATTAATAAATATTAATACAGAACTTAAACCCAAAGTCGTTTTATTTTATATAAATAAATAATAAGGAGAATGCATCGCAAAAAAATTATTGATGTGTCATCATATTATATATTTTTAACCCTAGAATGGTAACGCTAAATATTAGTACATGACTGGTAACGTGGCGTCATATATGACGCCATCCAAAATAATATAATTAGACACATATAAATTACTTTCGAAGCAATAAAATGTATTTAAACAAATTATAACACACATTTTTACATTATCATTAACACATTGTGTACAGATAGGTTGTCTATGTTATGTAAATCACATCTTTTTCAGCAGAGAACCCGTCATCACACGCAGTTATAAGGTAGTGGCGTCGTATATGACGCCACGTTACCATTCTAGGGTTAATTATAAACTCTTTCTGATACATGTACATAAAGTCCTCGTTTTATTTATCGAATACTGAATTTTTTTAAAGATGGCTCCAATTATTATCTATGGAATTATTATTATCTATGAAATGAGTGGTCCAGTACGATCTGTATTAGTAACAGCGCATTGTTTACAATTAAAATACGAGATTAAAGAAGTAAATTTGATACGAAAAGATCAACTTAAAGAGGAATTTATTAAGGTATGATTAATTCTGTTCGTATTACGTAAAAATAGTACCGTTACGAGATATATTCTTATCAAAAAAAAGTTTTGTTTTTGAGAAGGGTGACTTGATGACTGAATGTAATGTATATATTGATGGTGCACGTTTAGAGCCGGTAGATGAATTTGTGTATTTGGGTAGTTTGGTGTCTAGAGATGGCCGTTTTGATCGTGAAATTGAAAGGAGAGTAAATGCTGGTTGTAAGGTGCTTTAGGTGCTTTGGGAACTTTTGCTAGAAATATAAATGTTTCCAAAAAAGCCACCCCCGTTTGAGTATATACAATGCAGATTTGGTGCCTACGTTGATGTATAAGGTAGTGAATATTGGGTTTGGTGGCAAAAGCATAAACAGAAAATGACTGCTGTGGAAATGAGATTTTTACGTGGGGTAGTTGGGTGTAAATCGGAGAGATCGGGTACGAAATAGATTAGTGTATGATGAGTTTGAAATTGAAAAACATGTTGTAGCAAAAGTTGTCCCGTGTTAAGAGTCAGTTAAGATGGTTCGGACATGTTGAGCGAATGTCTAATGAACGTTTGGTTAAAAAGATTTATTTGAATGATTTTGATGGTATACGTTTGCAGGTGGACGTCCGATGAGTAGTTGGAGTGGTATGATTGAGAGGGTGGCTTGCGTGAGTAAAAGTTTCCAAGTGGTAGGAATAAAAGAGCATGTATGAGAGTGGAATTATAAATGTGGATAAAGCAAAAGTTGCTTGTTTGGATAGGAATGTTTGGAGGCGACTGATTTCGGGATGATGAAAAGAGTTTGTGCCACACCCTTTTGGTTACATGGCGTGATTGTATATGTATGTATGTATGTATAATTAATCATAACGCAGGTTTAGGACCCAAGAACAAAAGTTTATCTTTTGACATTAATAATAATTGTATAATTTAAACGAAATTGTAATGCAATATTTAAATATATATTGTGACATTTAGATGAAGAAAAATATTAGATGTTAAAAGTGAAATTTTATCAAAGTGTTCAAATTTTGAAATATTTTATTCATCTGATTTTTAACCTACCTGTCACCCATAATGGGCACCGGAGTCAGTTGTTTGGAGGAGAGCTGGGTCGTAGGTGGGGTTGGTAGAAACTTTATTTTGTGATGTTGGTAAATTAGGTGGGCGCCAGTCAAAGCGGAATGTTGAAGCAAAATGAGAAGCTTTGACAAATCTCAAAAAGGAACTTAACGGGATAGGGATTGATTTCATTTTTCGAGAATTTGTTTCGGAAATGCGATAAATAATTGAATAAAAAAAATTACTTACAATTTGTGTAAGACAAGTTGTTATATTGCATGATACCAGTACAGCGTAATGTATGACGTTTGTTTGATGTCTGCTGGTTAGCGGGTGGTCTAGCTAAAGAAGATCTTCGTCTGTGGTTTTCGTCAGCGCCGAGGAGATGCCAGTATGCATAGCGCAGCAAGCGGCGTGGCCGTTGATCAAGACATCAGGAGAATAATCGCCCTCGAAATCAGAATACGCCCAGCGGCTTCGGTACGTCATAAAAAATCATCATCCAATCAATAATTCCTGCTCGATTTATTGGATGGTCGAAATTTTTCAGTGGCTGATCCAAACTCGGTTTCCACAATTAACTGGTGCTGCTATACATCTGAATCTCGCTCGGACGCCGTTGAAAACCACAGCCTGGTCATCTAAACATGAGTGGGCACAGCAGATTTATCCAAAATAACATACATGATAAAATCAAACAAATCGAACTTGAAACAAAAGTCGATACAATCGAAATTACAACGATAGGCAATATTTTCATACAATATCATCAATATAACAAATTAATGCAAAGTCGAAATAATTTACAAGTTACAATTTAAATCACACAAATCATAAATCAGCTCAAGCAACGTTAATAAATTTAGCAATCAAAAGAAATATCATAGTACAAAATTTAAGCGATAATAACATAGTTCAAAATCATGCAAGTAAAATTAAAGTATTTAACTAGAAACAAAAAATACATAGCTCAAAGAAAATTTAGCAGGACTAAAACAAAATTACTTAACAACATTTCCAGTTAAATAAGTCAAAATTACTTGCTCACGACAAAATCTTCAATACCAAAAAATAATACAATTAAAGCGATGATTTGCTACTTACAATATACTACATGACATTCATACTACAAAGAAAATGATTACGAACAATGATCAGGGAGAAGGAACAAAGAACAGGGAACAATTTGGGGTCGCGTGCATAGGAGAGACAAAACACGAAAGTACTTCAGCCGATCTAGACAGAATGTCTTTCCCGTAATTTGTAAATCTGCAAGCCATTGAACGCGCGTGATCTTATAAGCGTAGCCCACGAAAGCAAAAAGAATTCAACGAGAATTAAACCGTGGCCACAAAAAAAACTAATATCGTCGCGGCCGAACATAGCTTCTTCAGCATAGATTTATACACCGCGACAATCTAAAAATATACGACGAATAAAATATCATCACAGCCGAACATAGCTTCTTCAGCCTAAATTTAAACGCTGTGATAATAGCAAAAATAATACGATACGATAAACCAAAAAATCATTGCAACACGAACACTGGCACTCGGCCTCAAAATAACTCGTATTGCAACAATCCCGAACTCTACAAAAGTTCAAACATTAAAACGACGGTACGTTTTAAACGCGAATAAAATTATCAAACGCAGTGTCGCAACACTGCAACCAAAATCTTGAAGATCATAACGCGAACTTGCACGTGGCTCGAAATTCACAAACACAGACAATGATACGCACTGAAGGACTTTCACAAACGGAAATCGGAAAGGATATCTACTAGTCTTTACGAAGAAGGAAATGAGGATTGGAACAGGAATCTGTGCTGCTTCAAGGTTATTTTATCATCTCAAAATTACTAATCTTCAATTAAAATATAACGATACAAACTCTAACAAATTGAACTCTACAAATCATAACTCAAAACAAAATAACTAATAAAATTATTCAAGAAAGAATTTGGCTTTACAAAATATAACAAAACGTAATCAAATGTAAGTTGACCATCATTGTATTCACGAGAGCAAAATTTACGTTACTAAAATAATTCAAATATCAATAAAATCTCATGAATAACAATTCAAACATAATACCAAATAAACAAATTGTCAACTTACATCGTTTCAAATCCAAACGAACAAATTTCATATTGAATACATACTTTTTCAAATACCGCATGGCAAATTAACCTTCAAACTAATCACAGACACAACGACGACAAACTAGTAGGTGATTGCTCGAAGCGGGCTGGCTGCCGAGAGAGAGGTGGTCGCTGAGCGAGCCGGCTGCCGAGAGCGCTGGACGCCGAGAGAGAGACCGAATTCACCAGTTCACACCTATTTATGTGAATGCTAATTTCACAATCTTAAATCAATATTGCCATTTTACTAAAAATAAATACTCTATAAAATTCAACTATTTTTTATAAAATTTGGCGCGTGACAAAAAGTGTTTTTGTCACAATATATATACAATAAAATATCAATTATTGAAAATTTAAATGCACCAGACCAAGATAAATAATAATAATAAATAAAATAAATCTTTATTTAGATATTGCTAATTCTAATTTTACAATATCATATAACAAACATTTTTTATACAAATGTAATATATGTGACGTAATCGATTGTACTCCATTTTTTCCACTCTATTATTTCCTCCAATTCTTTTTTTCCACTATACATTTTTTTCCACCAATGCTTTTTTTCACCAATTCTTTTTCACTATATGTTTTTTCCACCAATTCTCTTTTTCACTAATTTTCTAACCAAACTTAACTTAACCCTAACCTAACTTAACCCTAACCGAACCTAACCTAACCTAACTTATCTAAACTTAAGTGGAAAAAAGTATTGACGGAAGAAAAGTCTGGCGGAAAAAAGTGCAGAGGAAGAAATAGAGCTGAAAAAAACGGAGTGGAAAAAAGTTGAAAAAAATGTGTCCCTGCCTGAAATAATCATATTACAAGAATATCCCATTGCATTAATGACTTCAATTTCTTTTTAAATGCAATGACATTTTTTGAATTTTTTATTTCTGAATTTAATTTGTATATTTTCTTTTTTTGTATACATATGTATATTGTTACAATTTCTGGTATCATTATGAGTGACTACTTAGACAAATTTTGTTGCATAAATACTCCGGTTTAAATTATTTAAAATTTTGTAAATAAATGCCATTGCATTTATATATAAATAAAATCTTCAATGTTAAACCAATTTAAAGTTTGTAACATTGTACTTACTTTTATGTATCTGTTACATCTTAAAATAATTCTTATTGCTATATTCTGCAGTTTCTCCAATTTTACCATACATTTTTATCTCACTAAGTAATATATTACTACAATAGTTAAAATGTGGTAAAACAATTGTGTTGTATACCAATAATTTTGAAGCTACACTCATGTTTTTAGTTATTCTCGCAAGAAAACTAATTTTTTACATAAATAATTTGCATGCTCTATAAATTTCAATTTAGGTACTGTCCATAATTATTTATAACAAGATATTTAATTTCATTTACGTAGTCAATAGTAGAATTATCTATTTCTATAACTAACTCTTCATGTAAAATTTTATTTGAATTTCCTTGTTTGCGTATAATACTACTTTTTGTTTTTTGTTTTTTTAATTTTAATTTATTTACTGCAAGCCAATTGTAACCTATTTTAAAATCTAAATTAATTATTTCTATTACCTTATTGTATTTTTTGTGATTAAAATAAATGAATGTATTGTTAGCAAATAATTGAATATTAGAGTTTTTATACCCCCCTGTGTGTTACGTGTTATAAAAAAATAAGTGTTGAAACGGAAGGTTAAGATGATATAAATAAAACCTTTTGAACTTCATGTATATTTATTTATTTTATTAGATATAGATGAAAACAAGTCTACTAAATAAAAACATATATTGTTATTCTGAAATCTTATCTTGTTTCTGATATTATGTGGCACAAATTTTTGTGGGATATCGAAAACCCCTGTGTGTGTTGCGATTTATAAAAAATAAGTGTGGGAACGGAGGGTTCATAACATTATTGTTTATACAATATATCGCATATTTGAGTGTAGCTACTTATAAATTTGAAAACACAAATATAATAAAGTTTGCCTGCATACAACTTTTTACAGCAACTGTGTCAATTATAAACAATATGTTTATTTCAGAATATTTGAGACAAAATATATATGATATAAATGAGTTTCATTATTCTATACAGATATCTTATTGCTGGACAATTATGATTTTTTGGTACAGAGTTACGCATTTCTATATGTAAAAAATAGTCACCGATTCTAATATAATAATAATCACAAATAATATTATTAATTTGTCTCAAAGTAAAATTATGAAACGCGTACTAAAGAACAATAATGCTGAATACTTAAAATTTCAAAAGCTTGTTTTAAGAGCAGTTGCAATTGTGAGAACTAGTTATCTTATTAATTATCAAAAACTCTTAGATTTTATCTCTATACATATATGTGTATCTTGTGAAAACAAAAGCATACTACACTTACATTACACATCAAATTTTTATCTAAATATAAAATTATATTACAATATTTATTTAATCATGATATACTGATTTCCGATTCTGATCATAATTGTCATGATTACTGTTATGATTACGTAATAAATATAATATTGTTTTGATAATCGACCGTCATCGTATTAAATCTTTGTAGTCACTGTAGTCATGATAATTAAAAATAAAACTGTCTTGTTATGTCACCTATTTACAGAATTATATATATCATAAAAATATGAAAAATTATAAGTAGCAATATCGAAAAATGTGCAAAATAAAAGCGGCATCAGTAAATTACCACGTTTGGTTGGCAAAGTTTTATCAAAAGTTGATCAAATTGAGACATTCACCTCCGAAGCTAAAATATGAAAGTATAGCAATTCGTTCAGCCGAATTTGCTCTACATACCTGTATGTCCACAGATAGACAGACGAACATCAAGCTAAAAATAGTTGATTCGTGTGTTACTATAAGCCTAATTCGTGCTTATCTGTAAAAATCTCGATATATCAAATTTAGTATCATTACAATACCTCCCTCATCATATGTGATATGACGGTCGGTGAAAAATAAATATATATGTACCAAGTTTATCGAAACTATTAATAAACTATTTGTCAAATTGTCTGGGTCAAATGACATAATTTAGAAGATATAATATATATTGTTTCCACTTCTGTTGAATAATAATTCATTTATAATATGTATAATTTGAAATTTTTACACAAATTTTTTGGCACATCTTCTTTCCAGCACTATTTTGAAATTTTCATTCAATTAATAAATTACATACATTTTTTAAAATCTAGTTACTTGTATTTTGCTACCTATCAATGTTTTAATTGTTTATTATTTATGTCACTTGTATACTTTTTCCTAATAATGATATACCTAGAATATATCGAAAGTCAAATTTTAATATAAAATAAAACAAAAGTTCAATTTAAGGCTTTTCATTTTATTATTACTGATATTTTACAAAATTAAATCTTATCTATCTCATTTTTTCAAATTTTTATTTTGTATCACACCCTTTTGGGTATATAGCGTGATTGTGTATGCATGTAATATATTATCCTAAGGCAACATATTATTTAGGTATTAAAAATAATAACACATTCAAATCTTTAAATTTTTATAAGAAAAGAAATCTTTTACAAAAACGATAATTTTGCGCCAGATTTTATCAGACATTGATAAATTACAATCATTTTTTTTCACTAAAAAATTTTTTATTAGTAACTTAATTATTGTAATTAGTTTATCATTGGAATTTTTAGTATATATAAATTAAAATTTGTTTACCTTCAGCAAACATGTTGGTAAAAACTCTTGTGCTATTGTCTACCCTTTGCGCAATTAGTACGTAAATATTTTATAAAAATTTATTTTATTCATACAAATTTTTATAAGTATTTTTAAAATTTGAATACAAAATATCTGTACGAATTTATAATAATTCTATTCAAACATACTGCTGTGACCACCATCGAACCGAACGTCATCGTTTTAAATAAATTTATGGAGTAGAAAAATTTGTAAAACAACTACTACAGTCATGCTAACTAAAAACAAAACTGTCTTGAGATATGTCGCCCCACCTATTTACATAAAAATATGAAAAATTATAAAAGAATTACTTTCAAATGAAACTTGTTACTTAGAACTTGTTTAACAACTTTTAAAACACATAAAGTTATATTAGTAAATTTTACAAATACAATTTTGTAAAACTATGCTAGATGGCTTTGCGATTATTTTTCAGTTGCTAACTAAGTTGCCAGTAACCAGAATAGACACCAATATTATTATCAAATTTTAATGATTTATTTATTTTATTTAGCTGCGCCAAGTCTTGAAGGCAGAATTGTAGGAGGTGAGAATGCTAAAGCAGGATAATATCCTTACATTGTAAGTATTATAAACTTTATTATTATCGAAACTAGAATTTTTAATTATCAATGGGCTTATCCAATAAATTTGGGTGTTTTTATATATAGGTATATGTATTAAACTACAGTTAAAAATAAGAAGCCCGTATTTTTTTAAATTTACGAGTATATACGATCGTCAATACGGCTGTGTACGGAAATACAATACGGCCGGCTGTGTACGGAAAATACGATAAATACGAGTATATACGAGTATATACGAGTATATATTATATTTTAGCTAGTCAAAAAACTAGCTTATAAAATCAAACCACATTCGACTAGCTCCATTCTCGCTTCGCGAGAATATTATTCACAAAAAAAAGCGACAATGGCAACACTGGTTACTTTACGCATTGCATTATAACATCAATTTTGCCCGGTGTCTACAGTGTGTAAAGTGTAAACTTTTGAAGCGTGGTCGTAGATCAAATATATTTTCTTTAATATTTCAGGTATCTTTACAAACATACGGCAGTCATACATGTGGTGCTTCAATTTTAAGCGATCAATGGATATTAACAGCCAGTGGCGCAACCAAGGGGGGGGGGGGGGGGCGACGGGCCTCGCCCCCCCCCCCCCAAGGCTAGTAGAATTAGCACAATTTTTATTCATTTAGTCATATATTCAGCAGTCACTTCTAACGCTACAATTATTTACCCCAAAATATTGAGCCAACATTCATTATTTTAAACTATTAATTATTTGATTTCTGGTTAGTATTTGCTTTTTTTTTTGCTTCTCCAAAATAAAAATAATTTTAGAAAAACGTGGGACGCATGCAATAGGAGTGCGCCCCACGTTTTTCTAGGAGAGAAATTATTTTTTTATTTTTTAGTCCATTTTAAAAACGTGGTGTATTAAAAATATTTTTGTTATTTAAATATATTTTAGATTTATAATGAAAAATATCAAACTTAAGCTTATTACTTTTTTTGACGAACTACATCTACAATGGGGAAGTTTAGCGTGATTGAAGTTGTGTGTAAAATTATTTTTTCTCAAATATATACATACATACATACATACATACATACATACACAATCACGCCATATACCCAAAAGGGTGTGGCACAAACTCTTTTCATTATCCCGAAATCAGTCGCCTCCAAACACTCCTATCCAAACAAGCAACTTTCGCTTCATCCACATTCATAATTCCTCTCATACATGCTCTTCTATTCCTACTACTTGGAAACTTTCGCTCACGCAAAACACTCTCAATCATATCACTCCAACTACTCATTGGACGTCCACGCAAACGTAAACCATCAAAATCATTCAAATAAATCTTTTTAACCAAACGTTCATTAGACATTCGCTCAACATGTCCGAACCATCTTAACTGACTAACACCAACTTTTGCTACAACATTTTTTTCAATTTCACACTCATCATACACTAGTCTATTTCGTACCCGATCTCTCCTAGTTACACCACATACCCCACGTAAAAATCTCATTTCCACAGCAGTCATTTTCCGTTTATGCTTTTGCAACCAAACCCAACATTCACTACCATACATCACCGTAGGCACCAAAACTGCATTGTATATACTTAAACGGGCTTCTTTTGAAACATTTACATTCCTAGCAAAAGTTCCCAAAGCACCCAAAACCTTACAACCAGCATTTACTCTCCTTTCAATTTCACGATCAAAACGGCCATCTCTAGACAGCAAACTACCCAAATACACAAATTTATCTACCTGCTCAAAACGTGCACCGTCAATATGTACATTACATTCAGTCATCAAATCACCTTTCTCAAAAACTAAAACTTTGCACTTATCAACATTCAACACAAGATTCATATCTTTACCAACAACATTAATTCTATCAATCATCCTTCTCAGTTTTTCTTCAGATTCAGCCAAATATATATATATAAAATATTAATAGAAACTGTCATTAAAATTTCTAATAATTGTTTCATTTATTTGTTATTAACAATTTTTGTAAGAGCATTACTGACGTCACAAGCCTATTGTGCGCAAGCGCAGAAGAGTTGGTGAAACATAATTTTGAAAACGTATGTCGTAGTAAATGTTGATTTTTGTTGATTCGGTTACGCCCAGCCAATAGCTTGTGTCGGTAACCATGGCAATACATGTGCGTCTGTTTCAGATGTTGACATAAGTTTTGCGATGGCATTACTGACGTCTCACAACATGTTTTTGCATTTTTTAGGAAATCTGGGCATCTTCGAGAAAAATGATAAATTAAACATCACTTTTTAAGCCAGGTCCAATCAAATAAAGAAATAAAAAAAATACGCTAAACTTCCCCATTGTGTTAATTTGTGTTATTTTTTAAATACAAATTTTTGATTTAATATAATTATTTCAATTTTTTTTAAAAATTACATATAATTAAGGTTTCCTTATATATGTACATTAATTCAAGCAACACTGTATTTTTAATAAAATTACTTTTCAAATATTGTGTAACAAAATTGATAATGCTATTTAGGATTACGAAGTTGCTAGTGCTGATACAAAAGATAGTGGATACATAAATAACTTGTATTTATTAATGAGATTCCTTCTCTAATTAAAAATTGATATGTTCCCGTATATTTTCATATTTGTTTATTATTTTCCATGAAAACATTTCATATGAACACACACACTGTAATATTGTAATAAAATAAAATTGATTTTTAATAGTTATGAAAATAAAAATATTTAGTATTTATTTCAACTTACTTATTGCATTATTGAGTGATATTATTTGACTGATAATTCTTATATATGGTATTTAATAGATATGTTTGGATAAATTAATTGACCTTGTAAACGACTATATAAGTTAACTATAATATTAAGTGCGTTGATAATGTTTTTATTGATATGGTACCAACAAAAAAAATTAAATATCTTTCAAATTGTATATTATAACCAAAATAATATAACCAGAATAATGAATTCTCATTCAAACTGTCGTATTTATTAGAGTATGTTATGTTTTAGTAGAGAACAGCTAGTATCTTAAAAACAAGTGAAAGGCACGAGTTTACTTTTCGTAGTTTTATTGCAGACAAAAATTGAAATTATTAATGACAAATTTCGACAATTTTTATTATTTTAAAGCTAATAAAATAGTGCAGGTCAAAATCAATAGCATTATGACTAAAACAAAACTAATTTTAAGATAAGTAAGGAAATATGAGTGAGACCTAACACATAATAACTAAATAATGATCAAAGATTTGTAATAAAAAATGTTGTAGTTTTTTATATTTAATTATTACACATTATATAATATATATTCATAAAAGTAGTTGGTAATAAAAATATCAGTAACATTGTTCATAAACGATAAAAATGTGTAAAACTTATGTTAGTAAATCTATAACTTGTTTCTACATGATAATTATATTAAATTAAAACTAGAAAATTTAAATTTGTATGTGTTAGAACAATTTAAGTAATAAATAATCCATAAAATTTCAGTAACATATTTATTTATATTTACATTTAAAATCAAAATTATATAATATACAATTATTTGAACTAAAGATATAATAATATACATGTAATATACATGTACAAGAAAAATTGCATAAACAGTTATACATAAATATTATCTACATCTGTAAATGAAAAACAATACCGGTAGGTAATGAATGTGCAAATTATGAAGTACTGTTGATTACTCTTGTTTGAATAATGTTTTTATACATTCTCGCTGAATCTTTAGGAACACGAGTACGATTTGGACTATTGAAATCCACATGAACCAAGCCGAATCTTAACCTGAGAAATGCATAAAAATACGAATTTATTGGCTGGTATCATAAACTTGGTCTTTAGGTGTGTTTTAGTTTATTTGTTTCGTTCCTGCTGTTATAACAGTGACTTGTCATTAAGTTTAAATATGATTATAAAATAATGTGTTTGATAAGCAGAATTATAAATTCATACATATTATGTAAACTGAAGGTCAGTTATTATATAAAACGTAGCTAAACCCAATAAATAAGGTTTTCTGAAAACAGTTAAATAATTATTTAAATAAAAAAATTAATTGATATACCACGTTTTTTTAACAAGGGCTAAAAAGTAGAAAATAATTTCTACTAGCCGAATATATGTAAATTTATAACCCCATACAGAAATACGTGGGGCGTATTTTAAACGAGTGATTCTAGCAGCCAGTTTCATAATAAACACTTTAACTAAAGTCGACTTTAAACAGACTTTAAACAGCTTATAAAGAAGCATTGGCCCGCATTCTCACCTCATTTATAAAAGTGATTTTTGCTAAAAGTACTTTTAACATTTGCTTAAAATTATTTATTAAGCACTTTATAATAGTTTATTTAAATTTCATAATACCAAATATAATAAAAATGATCAAAAATAGAAAAATTATTTATATTTGATGAAAAACATAAGCAAAAATTTATTTTGAAATTAATGATAAAAGCACTTTTTCACGAAAAAGTGAGGTGAGAATACGGCCATTGTTTTTATTGACAACAATAATTAAAAATAAAATCGATGTTTTTGATTGGTTTAAAGTTGACTTTAGTTAAAGTATTAATATGAAATCGGTCGCAAATTAAATAAAATAAATAGACAAAAATCTTATTGTCAAGTGACATTCGATGTAGGCCCGGTTTTATAAACGTTAGATAAATTTACTTTAGAAGTAAATAAAGATTTTTTTATATTAAAAAAAAAGAATAAATTTAATCTAATGGTATTAAGAAATATGTATTATTATTAATAATAATAATTTGATAGAATATTATTGAAATAACATTTGTTTTCAAGATTATTTAGTAGGAGAATAAAATTTACTTGTGAAGCTATTGTTTATAAAACCAATTATCTAAATATTTTCTTAATTATAATCTCTTAAAGTATATTAATATAATAATAATTGAATATAACAATTAGTTTAAATTTTATTTTTATGTCATGGAAAAATCTATACTTACTGATAGCCTCTGTTCCATGAAAAGTTATCCGTAAAGCTCCAAGCACTGTATGCAGATACGTTACAACTATCTATATGAATTGCTCTTAGTACTTCTGTCATATATTGCTTAAATAACAAATATATATATATATATATATATATATATATATATATATATATATATATAATAATAATACATTTACATAATGGACAGTTTTATATTGTAAATAAAGTAAATGTGAATGGTACATATTATTTTTCAAAACTATTAAAAACTTAATAAATGAAAGAGGAAATTTGATGACAAAAATAATTAAAATATAGACAGTTAGTTATTCAATGTTATGTCTTAGTTTGAGAATGTCTGAATACATAAATGTATTTTATGTAAAAGTCTGTAAGTTTTTATTTTCTGAATTTGCTAAAGTAAATATACCTAATACAAATTATTTATTTATGCACTTATTTAAGTATATATATATATATATATATATATATATATATATATATAACAACTCAAAAAATGTAATTTTTGTGATATTGCTTAAAATAAGTTAGATAAACTTTGTCTAGATTCATCAATAATTTTCAGTTATGTGAGAAACCCAGTATATATATATATATATATATATATATATATATAAAATGCGTTTTTGAGCCAATTGGACAATGAAATCCGTCTTGCGGCACGGGTTAAAATTAAAATAAATTTCTGTGACTTTGAACATCTTAATATTTTTAACATTTTGAAACTTTTTAGGGGTTGAGATCAAGAAAATTTTGACATTACCAAAATAACGACTACCCTAATATATATATATATATATATATATATATATATATATATATATATATATATATATATATATATATACATAGACGCCAACAAAATGTTTTCAGGGGTGTGGGGGTGCAAACAATTTCTGACGAAAGGGGATAAAGGTCCAAAGCCAAATTTTACCAAAAATGTTTAAATAATAAAAATTTGCGTTTCAATTTACGTTAAAAGCACATTAACATTTTACAAGAAAAAAAAACACTCATGTGGAAAAAAATTTATGTTTTATTGACAAATACCTATTAGTGAGGGAAACACAATTAGATTTTAGTAGATAGCCTGCATTTTTCTTATGCAATATAGATGACATTTTAAATTGATAAAAATATGAATTTTAGATGTTAATTAGTTAATTAGTTGATTAATTGATTAATTAATTAATATTGCATTGTCATTCAGTTGTCTTAATATTACTTACATAAGTATTATTAAAGATTATTAAATTTATATGTCTACATTCTTGAAAAAAGTACGTTAAAATAAAAATTTGTTATTGTTATTATATTATATTATCAATCAATCAAGTGCCCTTGATTGATAATATAATTTAATAGGTTTATCGATAGATAAAAATCACAAAAAACAATTACTTGGCATAATGTCAAGTGTGTAACACGCGTAAATTTAAATCTGTATATTTTAATTATTTAAAATTTTATCTAATCTTTATAGTATTTAAAGGTTTCGCCAATAAAATTATTTACCATTATGAATTTGTATTTCAAAATAAGTTTGAAAGTGTTCATATTATCTATTTTCGTTTGGTAAGTTTAATTTTCTTGTTTTTTTTTTTTTAATACAGTTTTATTGTTAATAGTATATTAATTTGTAGTTTTGTTATTAGTTATTTTTGTAAAATATATAAATATATAAAACAGTACATTATTCTAAAATGTTAAAGTGTACAAGTTGCGCTAGTCGCTAGTCCATACCACAGTAACATATTGTTTACCACAAACGCTATCAAACGATTTCGGCAAACGTAGTTGATTGCTTGAAGTTTTAATAAAAAGAAGAAAAACAATTTAAAAGATAATTTTATTCAAATAATGGAATAAAATTAATTTATAAAATTTATTATAAAATAAGTAAAAATTTTTTTTTATTTGTTTTATAATAAATTAGTCTATATATACTGTAGTATTATATAGACTAATCCTTTTATATGTCGATCTGTAACTTAATTTGTGAATAAATGAGAAGAATCACCACCTTTCATTCAAATTTTACATAATTGTTTATAATTTTTTTTAAATAAAAATATCAATAAAATGTTATTTTTCTAATAATAAAAATATTAAATTTATCTTATCATAGAATCTAAACAATGTTATTATAATTGGTTATTAACCTATCACTGATATTAAATCTGTAATTATTTTTTTTATTGTAAACATGACATTGAAAGTTTATCAGTGAGAAATGTTAATAATTTTTAAGTAAATAAAGTAGTTCAAGGTCGTAATACACTAATAAAATTACTGAAATGAATAGATTTATAATTTACGAGATGTATAATTATTATTTTAGCTTAGCAGCGACTGAAGATACGGAACTAAGATTTCCTGAAAATTTTCAGTTCGGTGTGGCCTCTTCATCATATCAAGTCGAAGGAGGATGGAATGCGGATGGTATATGATTTACTTTATTTAAAATTAAATTTTTTTCTTTCACTCGATAAGATAAATACTTAACTTGAAATTGAAATTTTCTAAAATAATCAGCGACAATAAACTATTTAAATAAAAAATTAATTTTTTAAGGTAAAGGTGAAAGCATTTGGTACCGTGCCATTCATGAGAAACCAGATCGAATTTCGGACCTTAGCACTGGAGATATTGCTTGCGATTCTTACCACAGATGGCAAGATGATATTGACAACCTCGAATTTTTAGGAGTCAACTTCTACCGTTTCTCCATCTCTTGGCCAAGAATTTTACCAAACGGCTTTAACAATGAAATCAACGAAGCTGGCGTCCAATATTATAACAACTTAATCAACGGTTTATTGGCAAAAAATATCGAACCAATTGTAACACTTTACCATTGGTATTTACCATACACATTGCAACAAATTGGTAGTTGGCCCAATGAAGAACTCGTTGAATATTTTAGAAATTTTGCGAGAATTGCATTTAAGTTATTTGGCGATTGAGTAAAAACATGGTTTACTTTTAATGAACCGCTCTTGATATGTGAGTCTGGTTATGGACTTGGTTCACATGCACCTTATCATAATTTGAGTGGTATTGCCGATTATAAATGTGGAAGAACATTGTTGTTAGCTCATGCTAAAGCTTATCATTTGTATGATGAAGAATTCCGGCCTGAACAAAAAGGCAAGTAATTAAGTAAATTAATTTTTTATTAATGAGATTTATGTTATGTTATTTATAATTTACATTGTTAATAAATTTATAAATATTTTGATAAATTTAACAGGAACAATTAGTATAACATTGAATTCTGATTGGAACGAACCTGCCTCAGATTCTGTTGAAGATATAGAAGCCGCCGAAACAACAATGCAAACGAAAGTAAGTTTTATAAATACTTAACCTAATATTTTTATTATCAACTCAATTATCATTGTATCAATTTAGCTTGGCTGGTTTGCGCATCCAATCTTTTCCAAAGAAGGCGACTACCCAACCATAATGAAAGAGAGAGTCGCTAAAAATAGCGAAGAAGAAAATTTCGCCCATTCTCGTCTAAAACCATTCACGAGAAAAGAAATCGATTTCATTCGCGGTACATCTGATTCCTTTGGCTTGAATCATTATACGTCTAAGCTAGTTGCAGCCGTTCAAGATGAATCGGAAATGGGTTGGCATCGTCCATCTTTCGAAAGAGATATTGGAACAAGACAATATTACGATCCAAGTTGGCCAGCTGGTCCTAAACCTGGTGATTGGGTCAGAGTTGTTCCATGGGGTTTTAGGAAACTTTTGAATAGGATTAAAGATCAGTATAATAATCCAGAAGTTTTAATTACTGAAAATGGTTATGGCGATAATGATGGTACTAATGATGTAGACAGAGTTAGTTATCATGAGGTAGGTGGTACAAAAATTACATTTTTTGAGTTGTTATATATATATATATATATATATATATATATATATATATATATACAAACAAGGGAGCTATCGCTGGTTGAAATTAAAATGCGATTTCTTGCGTAAAAATGCGCCAATCTTAAGTTGTCGCATATTAAATTATAGCTAAACGTACCTGCTAAATGGTGCACAATGATATTCTTTTGGGTAATTCTTCTATAAAAGGTATTTTTATCATTTTTCGATATATTAATTTGACATTTTTCAATTTGGTAGTGAGATTCTTTTTTTTCCAAAGCAATCTATGTTTATTGACATATACATATATTCAATTTTTGAATGCGATATCTCTCACACACACACACACACACACACACACACACACATACACACAACATCACACACACACACCATCACACACACCATCACACACACACACAGGCGATTTTAACAATTTTGCATGATTTTAAGCGCGTTTTTAACAATTTTACATGATTTTTAGCACTTTTAATACTTTTATATTTATATACTGTGTTCTTTTACCTATTGTTCTATGGGGCGCGCGCATGCGCGCGCCCTTTATAAATATACAATATAAAATGTACTCAATAATAGTAAAATACATATCTCTCTCTCTCTCTCTCTCTCTCTCTCTCTCTATCTTTTCTATTTTTATTGTCATCTAATATGCACATTATATTTATAATATCATACATATCTCTCTTTATCTCTCTCTTTCTCTCTCTCTCTTTCTCTCTCTCTCTCTTTCTCTCTCTCTCTCTCTCTCTTTCTCTCTCTCTCTCTCTCTTTCTCTCTTTCTTGTTACCAAGGCAACCAAATGTAATTTTTATTTCTGTTTATCTCACGTTCTCTCTCTCTTTCTTTCTCTCTTTTCTTTTTCTACTGTCATTTAACATACACACTGTATGTTTATACATATCTCTTTCTCTCTCTTTCTCTCTCTCTCTCTCTCTCTCTTTCTCTCTCTCTCTTTCTCTCTCTCTCTCTTTCTCTCTTTCTTGTTACCAAGGCAACCAAATGTAATTTTTATTTCTGTTTATCTCACGTTCTCTCTCTCTTTCTTTCTCTCTTTTCTTTTTCTACTGTCATTTAACATACACACTGTATGTTTATACATATCTCTTTCTCTCTCTTTCTCTCTCTCTCTCTCTCTCTCTTTTAAAATATTTTTCTTGACTCCTGACAGACCCTTCGAATATTTAATTTTATTGACCATTTTTGCAAACTGTGTTGCCTTAGCTGTGTACACTCCCTTTCCTAATGGCGACTCAAACACTACAAATACATATTTGGTAATAAAACATACATAATTATATTTTCTGCCCAATTAGACTATAATTAAACTATAATATGCATTTAATTTCAGGAAAAAATTGAATATGTATTCTTAGTGATATTCACAGTAGAATGTGTTATGAAAATAATTGCGTATGGTTTCATGATGCATCAACAGTTATGTATATATATAACAACTCAAAAAATGTAATTTTTGTGATATTGCTTAAAATAAGATAGATAAACTTTGTCTAGATTCATCAATAATTTTCAGTTATGTGAGAAAAATAATTTTTTTTTCTATTTTTTGAGTTTTTTTTATTGTGTTAGTTTTTAAGCAACCAACTAGGCTTGATTAACGCCGTTAAACGGGACTAGTTGAGCGTTAAGTGGGTAGATGCTATCACTCAATGTATACCTAGTTTTGAAACAAACACTGTTTCTTTTTCTGCATTTACTATTAAATATGTACCTATACTTATATTATTTATTCCTCGGTTTTTCTTATTATAATTTTTTTTAAAATAACAAAATATGTACCACCTACCTCATGATAACTAACTCTGTCTACATCATTAGTACCATCATTATCGCCATAACCATTTTCAGTAATTAAAACTTCTGGATTATTATACTGATCTTTAATCCAATTCAAAAGTTTCCTAAAACCCCATGGAACAACTCTGACCCAATCACCAGGTTTAGGACCAGCTGGCCAACTTGGATCGTAATATTGTCTTGTTCCAATATCTCTTTCGAAAGATGGACGATGCCAACCCATTTCCGATTCATCTTGAACGGTTGCAACTAGCTTAGACGTATAATGATTCAAGCCAAAGAAATCAGATGTACCGCGAATGAAATCGATTTCTTTTCTCGTAAATGGTTTTAGACGAGAATGAGCAAAATTTTCTTCTTCGCTATTTTTAGCGACTCTCTCTTTCATTATGGTTGGGTAGTCGCCTTCTTTGGAAAAGATTGGATGCGCAAACCAGCCAAGCTAAATTGATACAATGATAATTGAGTTGATAATAAAAATATTAGGTTAAGTATTTATAAAACTTACTTTCGTTTGCATTGTTGTTTCGGCGGCTTCTATATCTTCAACAGAATCTGAGGCAGGTTCGTTCCAATCAGAATTCAATGTTATACTAATTGTTCCTGTTAAATTTATCAAAATATTTATAAATTTATTAACAATGTAAATTATAAATTACATAATATAAATCTCATTAATAAAAAATTAATTTACTTAATTACTTGCCCTTTTGTTCAGGCCGGAATTCTTCATCATACAAATGATAAGCTTTAGCATGAGCTAACAACAATGTTCTTCCACATTTATAATCGGCAATACCACTCAAATTATGATAAGGTGCATGTGAACCAAGTCCATAACCAGACTCACATATCAAGAGCGGTTCATTAAAAGTAAACCATGTTTTTACTCTATCGCCAAATAACTTAAATGCAATTCTCGCAAAATCTCTAAAATATTCAACGAGTTCTTCATTGGACCAACCACCAATTTGTTGCAATGTGTATGGTAAATCCCAATGGTAAAGTGTTACAATTGGTTCGATATTTTTTGCCAATAAACCGTTGATTAAGTTGTTATAATATTGGACGCCAGCTTCGTTGATTTCATTGTTAAAGCCGTTTGGTAAAATTCTTGGCCAAGAGATGGAGAAACGGTAGAAGTTGACTCTTAAAAATTCGAGGTTGTCAATATCATCTTGCCATCTGTGGTAGGAATCGCAAGCAATATCTCCAGTGCTAAGGTCCGAAATTCGATCTGGTTTCTCATGAATGGCACGGTCCCAAATGCTTTCACCTTTACCTTAAAAAATTAATTTTTTATTTAAATAGTTTATTGTCGCTGATTATTTTAGAAGATTTAAATTTCAAGTTAAGTATTATCTTATTGAGTAAGAGAAAAAAAATTAAATTTTAAATAAAGTAAATCATATACCATCCGCATTCCATCCTCCTTCGACTTGATACGATGAAGAGGCCACACCGAACTGAAAATTTTCAGGAAATCTTAGTTCCGTATCTTCAGTCGCTGCTAAGCTGAAATAATATACATCTCGTAAATTATAAATATGTTCATTTCAGTAATTTTATTAGTGTATTACGACCTTGAACTACTTTATTTACTTAAAAATTATTAACATTTCTCACTGATAAACTTTCAATGTCATGTTTACAATAAAAAAAATAATTGCAGATTTAATATCAGTGATAGGTTAATAACCAATAATAATAACATTGTTTAGATTCTATGATAAGATAAATTAAATATTTTTATTATTAGAATAATAACATTTTTTGATATTTTTATTTTAAAAAAATTATAAACAATTATGTAAAATTTGAGTGAAAGGTGGTGTTTCTTCTTATTTATTCACAGATTAGTCCATATAATACTTACAGTATTATATGGACTAATTTATTATAAAACAAATAAAATAATTTACAAATTTTTTTACTTATTTTATAATAAATTTTGTAAATTAATTTTATTCCATTATTTGAATAAAATTATCTTTTAAATTGTTTTCCTTCTTTTTATTAAAACTCCAAGCAATCAACTACGTTTGTTAAAATCTATGTATCCGCTCGGACTTGCCGAAATCGTTTTTCAGTTGAAACTGATAGCGTTTGTGATAAACAATATGTTACTGTGGTATGGACTAGCGCAACTTTAACATTTTAGAACAATGTACTGTTTTATATATTTATATATTTTACAAAAATAACTAATAACAAAGCTACAAATTAGTTTACTAACTAAAAAGAGGAAAATAAATTTTTTCCTGGTTATCCAAAATTTTTAGAAAGAAATAAAAGCGTGGAGCGCTTAATCATCATTGCGAAATATATAGTTTCCTGGCGCTCCACGCTTTTATTTCTTACTAAAATTTTTGGATAACCAGGAAAAAATTTATTTTCCTCTTTTTAGTGCATTTAAATATAAGCGTGGTGTTTAAAAAAGTTTTTTTTTTATATATTTTATTTTTTGCTTTTTAGTCTTGTCGTTTTGTCATTATTCAATTGTTAATTGAACAAAAAAATAGTTTATGTGACAGATGTCACTAGTTGCATTAAAAAAATAAATATAAGGGTGTCATATCTTGTAATCGGTTTTTTTTAATATAATATTGTGTTGTCTCCTGGAATGAAACTACATGCAAAATTTCAGTAAGATCAAATGATAGGAAGTGGTCTAAAAATTGGTTACAAAATTTGACCGCGACAACAACAAAGTGAGTTAATATAAGCGTAGTAATAAAGTATGACATTTTCGTCAAAAATCAGATAGCCATGAAAATAAAAAACAAATAAAACAAATATGAATTAAAATCAAAAATATTTGAATATTGAATTCTGAATTATGACAATGTAGGCACAATAATTAAAACAATAAATTAAGTTTAATAATACTGAACTGAATTGAGTTTTCGGTTTATATTATAAATGGTAAATGCTCCAACAATTTATATCAAATACTTAATGATAAAATAAATCACATAAATTGGAATAAAGAATACTTTATTATAATAATACCATGAAAACAGAGAAGTTTAAATTTATATTAAATGTTCGAATATGTCTCCATTCTGTGCCAAACAATATCCTAATCTATCATAAAAAGAACGCCTAACATTTGCTAGTTGGTAGCACGATATTTTAGTGGATTCCAAAGATATTCTGTCTTTTAGCGATTCTAAATCTAGATATTTGTTATCACTGTAAATGATTGATTTTAGATGTCCCCACAGAAAAAAATCATTTGGCGCTACATCTGGAGACCGGGCGGGCCAGTGAATGGGTCCGTTTCTACCAATCCATGTATCGGGAAATACTTCGTCTAGATATTGTTTCACAATCATTTTATTATAAGCTGCACAGCCGTCATGTTGCCACCATACTTCACGATCATTATTCAGTTCTTCAATTGCCGGTCCAATATGATTTATCAGTAGATCATAATAGTACTGACCATTTAAAGTTCCGTTAATGAAATATGGCCCAATAATATTATTTTTAAAAATTCCAATCTAAACATTTACTTTTTGGGGATATTGTGTATGAGTAGTAACGTACAGATTTTTATTATTTTTACTCCAATATCTAAAGTTTTGATTATTTGGCTCATTATTGACTGTAAAGGTGCTTTCGTCAGAAAAACAAATATTTTCGATAAAATGTGCATCTGCATTAGCCTTCTCCAGCATTAATTCACAAAATGTTGCTCTAAGAAACTTATCTTCTTCTTTCAATTCCTGGTGACTGCTATATTTAAAAGATTTATATTTTTGTTGTTTTAAATAATTTCTTGCAGTACTAAATGGAATTGCAGTATCTTTTTCTATTTGCCGCAAACTTAAATTTTTATTATTTTCAACTGCTGCAATTACATTTATTTTGTTTCCTTGTCTTACATTATCTTGAACTGCAATTGGCCTTATACACTTGCAGGCTTTTAACACACTTCCTGTTTTATTAAACCTATCAATAACACGAAATATTGACGTTTTACTTGGAATTGAACGATCAGGATAAGAGCCACCAAAAACTGCACGAATTTCTTCATAACTATTTCCACTATAATGCAATTTGACAATCAAAATTTTTTTTTCAGTACTTAATACATCCATGTTACAATGCACAGACACAATAAAGAAATTTATGGACTATAACAATGTAGATACAATGAATACAACAATTAAAATCAATAACAATAAACTGAACTGTCAGAACGGTTTTTTGTTCCATTTGCTTTTTATTTTCATGGCTATCTGATTTTTGACGAAAATGTCATACTTTATTTTCTAAATATCTCGTGCTACAGACATCCTATTGCACCAAATTTAGACTTTATAAAAATAAAAATTAATTCTAAACAAATTTTCATTCTCATAATTTTTCGCTAAAATGTACAGGGAGCCAATTTCCGCACATTTTTGAAATCCCATGTTAAACTCCTATGTTCCACTTTTCGTTGCACATCTTGTATATATATATATATATATATATATATATATATATATATATATATATATATATATAAGTGTAGGAAATGAAAAGTGCACGACACTGTGTTGTCACGTGACACAGTGCGAAGACGCGAGCGAGTGTCGGTGAGAGACAAACTAACCCGAAGAGGGACAGAGACGATTGTTCAGACGCGGAGTAATGGTTGTTGTCAGACGTGAGGTGATATAAACCATTTATTCAGGTGTATAAACTTATTGTTCAGGTGATATAAACCAATTATTCAGGTGTATAAACTAATTGTTCAGACGTGAGGTGTATAAACTAACTGTTCAGGTGTATAAGGTGCATAGACAGCATTGAAGTTAACTTATCGTCAATATCTTTCATCATATCATTGAATCCAAACACAAACAACGCTAACTTTTATAATAAAGTATAAAATATTACTACATATATATATACAGGGGCGCACAGAGAAGTTGAAGATCCTTTAGGGAAAAAATGAATCAGGGGCCCTTTGTTAATTTAAAGTATTTTGTAGAGAAGTAATTTTTTGGGTATAAAAATGAACATATTTACAATAGCAATTAAATTTATCATAAATTGCATTGTTTTTTACAAATAAAGTTCCAGAAATTCAGTCAGAAACATCAGAAACGAATTTTCCGTGCTTTAACACGAGCAACTCTTGGATTATTATATCAAAATCTAGCTCTCTTGCTTTTTTGTACTCGAAAGGGGGGGTGGGGCTCTTTCAGTGGAGCCTAGGGCAAACTGCCCCACCTGCTCCCCCTCTGTGTGCCTATATATATATATATATATATATATATATATATATATATTAAAATACATTTTATTGAAACCTATATTTTATGAATAACGATCGAATTCGTCTACCTTCTCATAAAAAATTGTCATTATTAATAACATGTACAATATCAATGTTATCATCATTATTATCAACACGTACAATATTAATTTTCATCATTATTAATAAAATTGTATATTTCGAAGTTTATTCTATATTTTGTACATTATGTTATAAGTATAATGTGTTTGTGAAGACAAGATTCTCGATCGCCATCTATTATTTCATATAAATGAATCAGGATATCTAAATTTTCAAAGAAAATGCAATACAGTTTTTTTTTTTAAATTTAATAAATTTTTCATTATTACATACTCGTATGACTCACAATTTGTACATTTTTTGAATGAAATACCTTAGGCGCCGTAGGTACGTCGCATTCGTTCGGCTATTGTTTATGCAAAATTGACATCAAGCCTAATTATACCGATAAGAACTATAAAAACCTAGAACAATTTTTATTTTTTTATTTTTCTCACTGGCATATCATCATTATTGATTACATTGTCATTAAATGTTAGTCAATATATTTTCAATATTATTATTTTTATATGAAAAATCAAAATTTTTGTTTCACTATTTATTTTATGCTAGATATAGCGAAATATTTTAACTAAACAATTATTAGAAAACAAATTTATTTTAAAAAAATTGTTAGTTAATATTGATTTATGTTATTGATTAATATGTAAAAAAAAATATTAAAATTGTGATTAAAATCAGCTCAACTCTGGTATTTTTTCTAAAAGAATTTAGTATTTGCAAATACCGTGTTTTTAGTAACTCTGTTTATACCATTATAAAAGTATGATATTTTACATATTATATATATAATATATATATATATATATATATATATATATATATATATATATTATCTAATAATATATATAGAAATTATTCGTTTGTCTCAATGAAAATTTTAATAACGTTGTTCCGTTTTTACAAATAAAACCACTTAGGTACACTGCTTTCAAATGTAGACGAGCCAACTACAGATGTGGAAGATAAACCATTTGCATGTAATCAGTGCTGTGAAACATTCAAAACATTGCCAAATTTAAGAAAACATTATAAATCGCATACGGTATTATCGGAAACTATAAGTATTAGTAATGATACATCTACATTAACGAAGATGGCAGAAAACGTTAATGAATGTCAAATTTTAGATAAAAATACAAATAATATTAGAAAACATAATTCTACATTGATCTCAAATTTAAAGGAACCAACTGAAGATATAGAAATTAAACCATATGCATGTAATCAATGCTATAAAACTTTCAAAGATTTGACCGATTTACGGAAACATTACAAGACTCATAAAACAAATCTTCAAATATCAGAAAATCGAAATATTGCGAGTGATGTGTCTGAACAGTACAAGAAAGTGGTAATTCAGTTCATATTGATAGTGGCAAGGAAACAATTGAACGACATTTAGAACAACACTTAATCATTCATAAAGGTCAGAAGCCGTATGCTTGTGATAAATGTTCAATTACTATTCAGTGGTTTTAATTCCTAGCCCTTTTAGAGCACTTTTAGCTAAAAGCAGTCAAGATTTCAAAATATATTTTTCTTATATTATGAACCAAATACAGTCGATTCCGCTTAATTGGGCCACCGCTTAATTGGGGCACCGCTTAATTGGGGCAGCCGCTTATTTGGGTCAAATCTCAAAGAACAGAAACCAAACCAAGAAACCAACAGTAAATTTATATGTTTAATTGGGACAACATTCCGCTTAATTGGGCCAGTAAATTTAATTCACAGGATGGAAAATTATATTTAAAAAATTAGCAAATATGTATCAATTAATTACATTAGTATCGCGCGCTGTGAACTTTATTCCCAACACATTCACGTTTAAGGTGACCAAACGTCCCACTTTAGGCGGGACAGTCCCGATTTTTAACAATTTCTACCGCGTCCCGCGGCGTTTTAAAAAGTCCCGATTTTTGGAAAGAATGCACGACATGATAGGGAACGGCGGGAGAACGGAAAGGAAATATACGGTTTTCTAATGTTAAACTTTAATAATAACAAATAATTGTTGAGAATTGATTATCGAGAACTGCAAATCAAAGTTCGCATTGTTGATCAGTTTCCCATATAGTAATATTTCCGAAAATGATCTTTTTAATGAGGTATCATTATTAAAAAAATATATTGATAGGGAAAAGGTTAAATCTTGGGCATCAGCAAAAATCACAATAGAGAACCAATGGTTAGAAATATTTCATCATAATAATGCACTAAAGATTGTGGAATACGCGCTGTCCTTACCAGGAACTAATGCTACGACTGAACATGTTTTTTCTACGCTAAATAAAGTGTGGACATCAGAAAATTCCAATTAAGTGTTGAGACTTTGAAAGCCATTTTATATGTGAAATGTAATTTAACAAATTCTTGTGAAAAATTTCATTAACCTTTTAAACAACGACAGCAATCTACTAAAAAAATTCACTCCAATGAGAAATATGCCGAAGAATAAAATAACACTATACATATTTTTTTTTATTTATTATATTTTTAAATTATACTTATGTTGAAATTAAAAAAAAAATATATTACAATACTATTTTTGCGTTCTATAAAAATTTTTGTTGCTTCATATAGACCAAATTTTTTAAACAAGAACCTCATTCCCCAGTCAATGGTGACCCGCTTTACCAATGTTAAAATCTGGTCACTTTATTCATGTTACAAAAACAAAAGACAGACTACACTTGACATATTTTTGCATTGAATTAAAAATGTATGTACCTATTTATTATTTTATTTTGGAATTTATTATTATTTTTTCTTAAAAGTTTATATTTTTTGGTTATATGTAGTTTATAGTTTTGTCCAAGAATTTATAAAATAAAATTATTGAAAGAAAAATATGGATTGTTTAATTTTATGTAAAATTCGCTTAATTGGGGCAGCCGCTTAATTGGGCCAAAATGCTCTAGTCCCGATGTGTCCCAATTAAGCGGAAAACACTGTATAAACTGGTTTTATAAATTAAATACTTTTTATTATTTTAACATTTTAAAAATATAAATAATGCTAAAAATAGTTCTAATATTTTTTAAATAAATACTTTCAGATATACGCACTTTTATCTAAAAGGAGCTACGAATACGGAACCATTTATCGTCAAAAATCATCTGTGTTTTTGAGAAACAGAGTTGGTCAGACATGTATTGCTTATGTTTTTAATTTATAAAAATTTATAATTAGTGATGATACGTGTCTTTTAAAATATAGTTTTTAGATTATTTCAAGTAGGTAACACATCTACAGAAAGAGAGAGAGAATAATATGTTTTATGTGTAATTACACAAGTTTATAATTTATTTCGTTCGAAACAAATTTTTTATGTAATTTATATGTTAATTTTGAATAAAATATTATATAGGTATAATAAACACAACAAAATAAATCGTTTTAATAGTAATGTTCATTTATTTTCATAAAATAATTTTATTATAAACACTGTTTAATATAACTGTTAGGACTGTTAGGGCAACTTATAAAATATTGTAACCATATTGTAACTAACTTCATGACATTCAATGACAGTTGCGTCGTTGCAGTCAGTCCCTGGTTGCAGTAATTCGATTTGAAGGATTTGAAGCATTCTATTTACTTTTAATATTTCTAATATTAAAAAAAAAATGTATTGTTTATCACAGTTTTGTTATATATGCCTTAGTCAAAAAAACAAACTTTATAATATATTAAATTTCGATGACGATCATATTTCTTGGTTACATAAAGTAAAATTTTGTATAGATTCTTCAGTAAGTATTGTATGTAATTTAAATATTGTAGTTTAAATTTTAAGTAGAAACAAATTTGATCATATAAATATTTCCTAGTATTTGTTAAATGTAAGGTTATTATTTCAAATTATAGAACTGTCATATATACGTAGTCAAAGTAACATTTTGTTCAGCGCAAACATAGTTATTCCATACAATGGAGCCATCCAGTGAATTTGGGTTTTTTATATGTTAAATTAGAGTTAAAAACAAGAGACACGTATTTCTTTATAGGTCACGTTGTTTTTTTTTTTTTAATATTTCTTTAATTTTGATGAAAGTGTGTAAAAAAAATAAATGTTAAAGTTGCTAAAATTCAGACGACTAAACTCACGCTAAATTACGACTAGTGAACTAGATATAAGAATTGATATAATATAGAAAGAAATTATTGTTTTCTACTAAAATGATTGAATAACACTAAATAAAATCGAATAAATTGTTTATTTCTATTCATATTTTGACATTTTAACTTGGGCGCTGCGCTCAAGTCGTTGGTCGTCTGACATTACCATTGGAATGGGTTTACTTTTAACTTTAATTTACTAATTATTGGCGTCAAATATAAATCTTTGAATACGTATCTTTTTATTTAGCATAAAATTTCGATCAAATAATAGGAATGGATATAGTACAACTAGCTATCTGTCACGTTATATTATATAAAAACCGCTAGATGGTATCACAATCGCAACGTTATTTTTTTTTTATTTTATTTAGCAATAAGTATTAAGTACACCACAATTAATAGTCCAAATAATAATAATAATTTCATATAATGTCAGATAGAAAAACAAAACTACAACTAACAAATATTACCGCTAAGTTAATTTATCTATTACTATATTTTTTAACAATATTTTACATTTTATAAAACACTCAAAATATGTCGATTTGATCACCTAAGGAGTTTGCAATTTCTAGAATTTATACCGTATGTAGTTTTACTAAAAGCTGTATTTTACATACAATATTTGAAAATATTTTCAATAATATAATCATAAAAATATCTTAAATTTCTATTTATGTTTAATAAATTATTATTTTAATTACTTATTAAATAAAACAAAAAATGTATGTAACTGGTATAATAAAATCACTAAAATTACAGTAATTTACTAAATAAATACTTTTTTATTATTACTTCTCAGTTATATACGAAACCAAAATCAAATATAATTATTTATTTATTTTTATTTTTACCACTTTGACTGCAAGAAAAAAGTGGTATATCGTTTGGTACGGTGTCTGTAACATTTTCAAAAAAAAAAAAATTTGTATAGAAATTTTTCATATAGTCCCTAGGTGACGAATCTGAACTTAGTTTATATGGGTGTACGGATGTGCGTCGTCAGCTCGCTCGCTCGGTCGTCAGTCAAAATTTTATGGCCGCAACTCCTAGACGGTTCAACCGATTTTAATAAAATTTTCAAGGTAAATATGTCTAGTGCCCAAGATGGTCATGTGGTTTTGGTTTTTTCCAGCAATGCCAACTTTCCGAGAAAAAATTACTAAAGTTTAAAAAAATTTATTGTGCCTATATTGTATATCCGATTTTGTTCAAATTTTCAGAGAAGATTCTCCTAGTGGCCGTATAAATTACGTAATTTTAATAAAATACAGTAAAATACAACTTTTCGAAAAAAAAAATACTAAAATTTTCAAAAATTTATTATGTCCAGATTATTTATTCGATTTAAATCAAATTTTTACAGAAGATACCCCTAGTGTCTACATAAATTATATAATTTTTGTAAAATATAGGGTTGCCAACTTTCCGAGAAAAAATTATTAAAATTTTTAAAAATTTATTATGGCCATGTTATTCAACCGATTTTACTCAAATTTTCACCAAAGATTCTCCTAGTATCCATACAAATTATATAATTTTAACAAAATACAGTGTTGCCAACTTTCCGAGAAAAAAATTACCTAAAATTTAAAAAAAATTATCACCACGTTATTTAACCGATTTTAATCAAATTTTCACGAAAGATTCTCCTAGTACCCGCATAAATTATACAATTTTAACAAAATACAGTGTTGCCAACTTATCGAGAAAAAATATTCCTATTTCTTATCATTTATGTGTTTTCCCATATACTTCTAATCTTGTTAATTTATAAGAATGATTTTGAAGGTATAGGTTTTTCGTAGACGTCCGATGAGCAGTTGGAGTGGTACGATTAAGTGTTTCGCGTGAGCATAAATTTCCAAGTAGTAGGAATAGAAGAGAGCGTGTATGGGAGGAATTACGAATGTGAATGAAGCTAAAGTTGCTTGTTTGGATAGGAATGTTTGGAGGAAAGTGATTTCGGAATAATGGAAAGAGTTTGTGCTACAACCTTTTGGGTACATGGCGTGATTATGTATGTATTTATAAGTTATACGCATACTTCATGTAAAAGTAACATCATTGGAATGATTTCAATTTAATTCGAAATGATTTTCATAATCGAATAATCGATAATTTTTCATTTGATTTATTCCATCAATAGTTCTGCAAGTACTTTGCATAAACAAAACACTGTAGTAAAATGAGTAAAAAAGAATTAATGTGTTAAATGCTGTTTGATTTATTTCAGATAGCGCTGATATTTTTAAATAATTATTTTCGATACATATGTAGATTATGGTACGATATTTGTTTTAAATACATATTTTTTGTAATTGTTTTTTTAAATTTAATTTTTCAGAAAAAAGCAGGGTTGGCCTGATTTTAATCATTTGATTTAAATCACAATTTTAATCATTTGATTTTTTAATAATAATCAATGATTTAAATCAATTTATTTTACGAAATTTTATTTTAACAATTGATTAATTAAAATATCTAAATACATCTAGCACAAAATAAATATTAAAATAAAATGTCATATAGTATAATAATATTAAAATTAAAAAAATAAAAAAAAATCAAATTTTTTTTTATTTTAAAAAATCACCAACAGCCCAACCCTGAAAAGTATTATGCTTATTAGTTTTTCCAATTAAAGATGTGAACGAGAAGGCGTTGTATTAGTTTTTGTTATGCATAAAATTACTACATTTTGCAAACAAAAATTTTAAAAATTGTTTTTAAATATAAACAACTTTAAATTAAAACTTAAAATAAAAGCGATATTTACTAAATTTAATTTAAAGATTTGTGAAATTTGTAAAATAACAATTGATTTTTTTTAAATAATTTGATTTTGTGAATAATTAATTGTGAAATTAAAACAATTTGAGTTACTAGTTTATGAAAGTGATATTCAGTGTCAATTCGATTAATTTTTAGTGATGGGCATAATTCGAATGAAAAATAGAAACAATTTTTTTTTAAAATTAATCTCTCGGGGAAACCGAAAAAACCGTTATTTTTGCCGGAACGAAAATCGGAACCGAACTGATATGTATATATATATATATATATATATATATATATATATATATACATATTTTAATTAAACCGAAATGAAATATATAACGGTTCGAAAAATTCACAAATTTTCAGGACAATCTCTATGGGGGACAGGAATCTGTATGGAGTTATGAATTTTAATGGGGGGGGGGGGGGGCTAGGAAAAATTATTTTATACTTATATATTAAAAAAAAATATATAAAATTATTTTCTACTTTTTAGTCTTGTATGTGCGTGTGTTCTGTATTTTCTGTAACTGTTTTCTGTATTTTCAAAAAAAAATTTTGGTAAATAGACGAATGTGCGGAATTCATGAATATGGTGCAAGATAATAATTATTATTTTTAATATTACATTAATTAATTAGTTAATATTGCTATGTCATCCAGTTCTTAGCTATATTTAAAGTTTCAAGTCTCCAACTCATCAGGAGGTTAGTTTAAAATTGATTGCAAAATTTATACCGAACAGACAGACCAAACAACAAAGGTGATAGGTAAAAGTGAAATACTGAGATAACAACAACTTTATCTCTGAAATAAACAAAAGTATTAACAATTGAATGTGATGATTAAGTAAGTAGTATATGTAGTAGATTACTAATTACTACCGGAGAGTTTAAAACAAATTAATCGTTTCCAGTAAAAACTAAAAGAATTATTATCTCACTTATGCGAGACGACTTTTACTAAGTCGTTTGTAAGATTTATCGACAAATTTTTGAGGTGAACTATCGCACCCCCCTAAAAGGATACAGAGAAGCTCATAAACAGCCTGTATAATAAATATTAAGTAATAGACAGAATTCAGTCAGTTATATATTTTTATTATCTTCTATGCCAACGGTTTGGTAATCACTATTGCCTTCTTTAGGGCTCTACAATAGATATACAAATATGTATACATAAAAATACATTTATATACAGTGTGTCCCCGGATTGAGTTCACTATAGGTGTAATCGACAAAAAATTTAAGAATTTTATTTTCATGTTTTGGAATTCGGCCCTACTTTGTCTGAAAACAATAATTTTAAGCATATTTTTAGTTTTTTAAAAATTAAGGCGGCCATGAAAAATGTAAAAAATTATTTTATATTTAGGTAAACGGTTTTTTTGGTCAATAATACGGCATAATGTTTTTGAGAAAAATTGTTCAGAATATGAAATTATGGCTCTATGCAAAATTTCAAAAAAAAATCAGTTAAAAAAATGTGCCTGAACATAATGCCGACTGTACAAAACGCCGACCGAGAACATTATGCTGACCGTTCATTCGCATTTGCAATAGATATTTTGAATGAGATTGACGTTTTGGCTTGTGCAAGCGTCAACCTTATGTTTATTTAGCTTTCGCAAATGCGAATGGACGGTCGGCGTAGTATCCCCGGTCGGCGGCGGCGTTTTGTCCAGTCGACGTTATGTCCAGACATATTTTTTTTTAACTGATCTTTTTAAAATTTGGCACAGAGCCATAATTTCATATTCTGAACAACTTTTTTCAAGAACATTATGCCGTATTATTGAACAAAAAGGCCGTTTACCTGAATATAAAATAGTTTTTTACACAAAACATGAAAATGAAATTCTTAAATTTTTTGTCGATTACACCTATAGTGAACTCAATCCGGGGACACACTGTATACATATATATACAATAATATACAGAAAAACTGAACAAAAACACTTACAACATAATATATTTAGCTCAAGTTACATGTGTGAAACATATTGGTTTTAAAATTGGGTTTAACTAATATCGGTTTTAAGACAAGGTATCTGTCATAAGAGTTGGACTAAACGAATGAACTAAAACACCCAAAAATCGAGCTTGTAATATCAGTCATTGTGTTCACCAAAAATCTGCATATGAAAAAAAAAATATTTTTTTTTGGTTTTATGAAAATTATTATTACGCGATTTCTGGTGTATGTCTAAATTAATACAAAACTAAATCCTAAAGCCGTTTTATATCAAAAGTTATTTAAATAAAAGTTTTAGAATAACATTTTAGGCTTCTGTACAAAATTTTAGTTTCCATAACCGATTTCAATAAAAGCACTTTTTACCCACTTTGACTGTAATATTTTCAAAAAAAAAAGAAAAAATTATATAAATCCTTCATATAGCCTCTAAATCAGGCAAATCCGAACTTAGTTTTGGAGAGGGTGTCTGTGTGTCCTGTCTCGTCGTGTGTTTGTCGTGCTCCATGTATTTCTATTTTAATGAGTGTTTTCTTCGTATCTGACATAAATATTGTACTCGTATTGAATATGATGAATTTGATAAAATATAACAACTTCTGTATCAAAATCAAACCTCTATTATGAGAAATTAATAAAATTTTAAATAACATTTAACTACACTGTAAAAATTTTTAGCGAAATTACAGAAAAATGGTAGTAAAATTTTACTATAAAAAATCTCTAGTTATATTTTACCATAAATATTCTGTATTTCTACCTCAAAATTTTGTAATTTGGCACATAATTCATAATAATCATACAAAGTAAGTAAAAATGACTTAATAAATATGTAAAATTGTTTACTTTTTGCAAATTGCATCACATACTTAATGTAGAATTTCATTAAATTATATAAAATTGCAGCTTGCATACTCTGTAATAATTCATCAAAATAATGAGACTTAGTACATATTTTGTGTAATAATACTAATAAAATATTTTAAGTGTAATTCATTCATTTCAAAATACATACTTTATGTAAATTTAGAAATGTATGTAATTATACCAACAATAACATTACAGAACTAACCAAATTTATTTTAACCTATTTATGGAAAATTCCTGATAGTAAATTTACTAAAAGAGATTTTACTAAAAAAAATTTAATATTACTTATATATATATATATATATATATATATATATATATATATATGTACTTTTCCATCCTGTTGGTAATATCATATTACATAATGTTTATAATAGTTCTGATATTATGTATTTTTAAACAGTTATGTAAAACTAAAGCAGTTGAATAATTATACCTAGAAATACTGGGCATCATAGTATCTCATGGTTTGTAGGTAAAATTACATAATTTTTTTTGGACTGTATATCATAAATTTTGTAGTAATAATACATTTAGACAAGTGATATTATGATCAAGTAATGATTAAATTATTAAAAACAGGTTTTTTTAAAATAAATTCGAAATTACCACTAAAAAAAAAAAAAAACTTTCGGAAAAGATTATTTTTGTATTTTTAGCTCAAAATTTATACACGTGTCTTATATGTCATTCTGAACCTGTTTTAAAATGACTTTTCAAAATATTTACAAATAATAGAATATTATGTTGCGAGGCGTAGAAAGCCATAATTATTGTGTTGAGTCCAGATATTTGTAGCCGAGGCAAACTGAGCGTAACACAAAAAGAGTCAAATATACAGATTTTTTTCTTCAAGCGTTCTAAACTAGAACCTAAACTGAAAATAAATAAAATACATGCCAAGTAACCTTATATAAAATATAAATAGGTATATTTCAATTAAATAAAGATATTCATCATAAGGATGCCAGATAGACAAATTTGTTGAGAATTTCGTTTGCAAAATATAATGGCCCGTATTCTCGCCTCACTTTTTCGTGAAAAAGTGCTTTTATCATTAATTTAAAAATAACTTTTTGCTTCTGTTTTTCATCAAATATAAATAGTTTTTTTTTTATTTTTGATCATTCTTATTATATTTGGTATTATAAAATTTAAATAAAATATTATAAAGTGCTTAATAATTAATTTTAAGTAAACGTCAAAAGTACTTTTAGTAAAAATTATTTTATCATTATTATTTTTTATTCAGCACTTTTGATTTCTGCATCTGTGTTAATGTATTTTTTCTTTGTTTTAGATGTTATTGGCTCCACCACTATTCATTTGTAAAATGTGCAGTTCCGAAGTAAAAAGATTATATAAGTTCAAGAAAATGGCATTAAACACCCGAGAAATTCTAGAACGTTACGTGAAAACATTAACTAACACTAATAATTTTCAAACAGTACAATTTCACGATTTAAAAGTAAAACTTTATGACTTAAAGCCATATTTAAGTATGGTGAACTATTCCAGTGTAATTGAAAGAATTATTAATTCTAACTTGTGTGACGTCTCTGTTACGAAAGATACAGACCTCGTTTGTGGTACAACAATATTTCAAACTAAATCAATAAATCAAGATGTAAATAATAAATTTTCTGTAAACTGTAAACGTAGAAGAACATATGATAGTATTGAAGATAATAATATTAAAAGTGACTCTTATATCTGTAGTAGGTGTGACAAGAAATTTAAAGATTTGCCATCGTTAAGACACCATTATAATAATCATATAAAAAGAGCTAAATATACGAAAAATTCAGGGAGTAGCAATAATTTTCGGAAATTTAAAAAAATTCTTAATGATAATAATGATAATAATAAAATAGAAAATAATGATATACCTACATTTACAAAAATGGTAGAAAACATTGCAGTCAATGAAAATTTTGATATCAGTCCTCTATTTTTAGAAACAAAACATATTAAAATACAGGTAGATGATGTTGGAGATCTAAATTCTACATTGATTTTAAATTTAGAGGAGCCAACTACAGAACTGGAAGATAAATCATTTAAATGTAACCAGTGCGGTGAGACTTTCAAAGAATTGACAGATTTAGAAAAACATAAATTTCATGAAAATAGGAGTATTAATAATGATATACCTACATTTACAAAAATAGTAGAAAATCCTCTATTTTTAGAAACAAAATATATTAAAATCGAGGAAGATAATGTTGGAAATATAAATTCTACTACATTTATTTTAAATTTAGAAGAACCAATTACGGATGTGGAAGATTTAAGAAAACATGACAAATGTCATGAAATAAAATCGAAATTATCGGAAAGTGAATGTATCAGTGTTGATACAGCTAAATTCATAAAAAGAGCAGAAAAAGTTAGTGGAGATAAGAATGTTCTATTATTGAAAGAAAAATGTAATAACAGTAAAGAAGATAATATTGAAACAGATAATTCTATATTGATTTCAAATTTAGAGGTACCGGCTACAGAATTAAAAAAAGATAAATCATATGCATGTAGCCAGTGCTGTAAAATTTTTAAAGAATTGACAACTTTCAGAAAACATTACGAAAGTCATAAAACTAAACTTGAAATATCAAAGAATAGAAATATTAATAGAGATAATTCTGAACAGCTATATAAAAATATTACAAGCCTGGTTTTAGATAATAATAATAATTCAGTTTTAGAAAAAAATCGTTCAAAAAATATAGAAGAAAACTCTTTAAATTCATTACAGAGTACGAATATTAATAGAGATAAATCTGAGCAGCTATATAAAAATGTTACAAACATGGTTAATTATAATTCAGTTTTAGAAGAAAAACGTATAAAAAATATAGAAGAAAAGTCTTTAAATCCTTTAAAGAGTATGGATAGTGAAAGAGAAGCCATTCAAGATGTTACTCTTCCTGAATGTAATATATGCGGTAAAAAATTTTACTATGAACGGCATTTAGAACAACACTTAATGTTTCCGTATTCTTGTGATAAATGTGGAAAATCTTTTAAGTGGTTAGCAAAATTAAGGTCACACTGCAAGAAATCACACGAAAATCCTAAAAGTAAACGCCGAAATTTAAATCAGTGTTATTCATGTAATCAATGTGATATGAAATACAATGAATCTCGTCAACTGAAAACACATATTAAAAATTGCCATAAAATGTTTTATTGTGAAATTTGCAGTTTTCCATTTAATACGTTAGAAGAAGTAAATAAACATACAATGATAATACATAATATTACTGATAACGATCGGAATCTAAAACACGATGAAATTCGCAATTTAAAACACGATGAAAAAGCTTTAACTGATCATATATCTAGTAATAATGCATACAATAAAATGTAGCGTATGTAACATTATATTGAATTGTCTGAACGATATATCTGATCATATGTCGTTCAAACACAATGCTGTTATTTAAAATAATATTTCACTAAAATACCATATTTGTAACATTCAAGTAATATCTTTAAGTGATATAAAAGAACATTTTTCAATGCAACATAATGATGTGCCGAATACTATAACAATGTTAAAATGCAATTTGTGTAATATATTATTATGTTTCTCAAGCGATTTTGCCTGTCATATGCTAGAAAAGCATAATATGTTAGTAAAGTATAATATTAATGATAGTAAAGTATTAAAAAATTTAGGTGATGTTGTAGAACATATTGAATTATCTTATTGTATTCAAAATTAGTCTTATAATAAATTTAATCAATCTTATTGCAAAAAACATTGTACTATATTTGAGTGCCACGGGTCTTTGCTGTTTCCCGGTCCAAAAGTGCCAAGGAGCGCTCTCCGATAATCTATTCTACATTATTTAGTTCATTATCGTTGTTTATAAAAATAAATAGGTGTACACTTACATTATATTATTTAGTTCATTATATTATTTTAGTAATCGTTGTTAATAAGAATAAAAATATGTACACCTACCTAGAGCGCTGGCACTTTTCCAACAAAACAGAAGATGCGCAAGATCACTGCTTGGCACTCAAACGGTTAAAATAAAATGGTTTTAGGTTGTATATTAATATTTATTAATAATCGACGTACTCAATGAATTCTTCATCAAGAACAAAAGATACAAAGGACATTTACAGTAAATAAACAGAACATTTAAACAAGTTACTAGATGTAATAAAATACAAGTAACTAGCTCTCATGAAATTTATAAATTTTTAATTACAGGAAGCCAAATTGAGTTCGTTGAAACGTCGATTATTAATAAATGTTAATACAAAACTACAAAAACTAAAGCCGTTTTATTTTTATTCGTACTCTATCTGCATTATCTTTAATTTCAAATATTGTTAATTTTAAGATTATTTAAAATTAAAAAATATTTTCCGTAATTTACAAAATGAATTCAAAAGCCAAAAAAAAAAAAAGTGTATTTTGTTTTATACATTTACATTTTACATTTAAGAAATGAAAAAAAAAATTATTTTTTCCCCAGATATTACAAAATAAAATATAACTAAATTTCGTCTTCGATACATATATATGAAGAGTTATCTGAAAAAACTGTATTTTGTTTACATTCTGTGTTTTAATAGTTCGTAATTAGCTGAGTAGTAAATAGGTATATAATTTTTTCACTGAAGAACATGTATTTAATTTATCGTTAAATGTATGTGCGATATTTGTAATTTATCGTTATTATTATTATTGTGCTAAAAGATATAAAATTCTTGTTTTGTAAATATTAATTTCAATTTCAAATAAATAGTAAATAAGCAGTAGTAGTTTTATTTGTCTCCGATTATCGTAAGTTCCGTTGTACCACATTATATTGGTAATAACACAAAAATAAATATATTTTGTAAATATGTATTTGCACATAATTTTATATAAGATAATATTTAAATAGTTTAAAATCGAAATTTAAGCTAGTCAATGGTGTTTATCAATGATATTTTGATATTTATTAACAGAAAATTAAGTAAGTAATGTGATAATTATTAGATTAATTACATAAATGATTATTCGTGGGTTAGCCGAACTAAAACACTTACACTTTTATTTTATTACCACTGAAACACACAGAATTTTAAAACACAAAACTGTAATATTTAACTTAAAGACACGTAATCTAGTCCGGATTGCTAAACAGCTTAAACCTAACTAACCTAAAACTAAAACTTAAGCTAGTAAGGGTGGCTCCCCTTGAGCCCGGGGGAAGGGAACGTAGACAAATCTGTCACCGGAGGGGCCATCTGGCGTTTATGCGTCCGGTAAACGACCCAGAATTACTTGGCTGTCTTCTTCGGCGAGCGTCCTCGACGCCAGATCGGATTGATAGACCGTTGCGTTTCCACGTCTGACGCGACGAACGGAGTTAATGCTGACGCATGGTAGCGTCCGATCATGATCGCAGGCGCTTCGGTGGCTGCGACATCATATACAGTCCCTAGTCTTCGGACAACGGAATACGGTCCATCTCGACGTGGCACGAACTTTGATGTTACCAGCACCATATCTCCAGGTTCATGCTGGGGCCCGTCCCGCCGTTTTCGGTCTGCGTACGACTTCCGAACATTTTGTGCTCGCAAGGCCAGTTTTCGCCCGCTTGCGTCAGCGAGCTCGAGGCGAGCGCACGTGCTCTCCAGCTCTCGGGGACGGATATTTGTTCTCTTTGGCAGCACGACTGATCATGGGAAGAAGTACTCTGATGTGTTGAGAATTTTTTTGGTTATGTTATTACGATTCGGTCTTCGATATTCTTTTGACTTGTGGTGATTGAAAATTGACGAAATGAGCTTAAAATCGACTTGAGCGTCTCTGTACTTTGGCCTAGGTAAGTTTATCAGTTTAATTACGTTGACAAAATAAAATTTCTGGTCAAATTACGCGTTTTCGATTTTAGCCATGCGGCTGGCATTTAAGTAATATTTTTGTGATTTTACAAATTTGGTGATTAATAAATGAAACAATCTTCTCAGCACACCAGAAGTGTGATTCGTTCATGATCAAAATCGTTGGGTAGTTTTGTTTTTGTTAATTTAAATGAAAGTAGCAGCATATTTTATAATATTTTGGGGTAAATTTTTAACCAAAGGGTTGGAGTAAGGATTTCAATTCGGTCGTGGGAATATTATTACGCTGTCAATTAGTTTTGCCAGCGTACAGCGACAAAGATTGATTTACGTTCAAGTGGATTTCTTTTTCAAAATTTAAGAAACATCGTTTATTAAATTCAGTTATTTTGTTTTTATATGTAAAGTAAAAATTAAAGCATCTCCGAGTATTTCGGGTATGTGGGGAAATAGCGAAGAGTGTTTGTGTGAAAGAACGCACATTGCGAATTGAAAGATAATTTCACGAGTATATAATATTTTGTCATATAGTATACTTTGTTTAGTTTTTGCGTGAGCCGCTTTTATTATAGTTTGATTAGATTTTTTTGGCCTGCGAGTTAATCGTGAAATTGTCAATCACACACCGTTGAAACTTCCAGTTTATCACATATATAGAAATTCCCGTGTGTTTTTGTTCTTTTGTGATCCTTTCATCTCTTGTTTCTTTTTCGCTTAACTTTTCTTCTTCATTTTTTTGATATACTTTCATTTAAATTTAAAATAAGTTAAATTATACGTAAGAATATAGTTTGTAATTTAGAGTTAAACAAAAAATAATTGTAAATAGAAATATTTTCTAAGAAATAATTTTGGTTTGAAAGTTCTTTACAGTGTACAAATATGCAGAGTACGACAGTTCCTACTTGGTTTACTATTGTTTAAACATATTTCGATAAATCAGTCAGCGAATTTTACAAGTATCTCTAAGTTTATGGCTTATTGTCGCCTTCAAGAAGTTTCTACTAATTTTTTGATTATTATAATGTGTTTATAACATATTTGTTTATGTGTGTACGAAAATTCAAGAAACGACAACTTGGTTTACTATTATTTAAACATATTTTAGTAAATCAATCAGCGAATTTTACAAGTATTTATAAGTTTATGGCTTATTGCCGCCCCCATAAAGTCTGTTACTTATTTTTGATTATTGCAAATTGATTATTTTTAAATTTGTAAAAGTTATTACAATTTTACTATTTTAATAGTAATAGCAATTTTAAGAAAGTGTTGCTACTCGAATCTGATTGTTGCTGTTTTCACGTCGATCCCAGATTAATGCTTTAACGTTAGTTCACACAGTTCTATTGCTATATTCAGACACGTAACGCAAATACAAAAATATGTTGAATTTGTTCGTTTAATACAACTTAATTTTTGTAACTGACTGTTCTGAAAATTACATAATTAATGTTGAATTAATAATTCAATAATTAATTTAATATTATTAATTGATTTATATATATAAAAAAATAGTATATTTTTTAACTGGCTCTATTTTCTACAAAAACGATCTTAAAGGTACCGAAAAAATACCTGAGATATAATATCCTATGTAGAGTAATATATATTTTTTGAAATTTTTCGTATTTTGGAAAATAAAGAAAAAAAATTTTTTTCCAAAAAAAAAAACATTTATTGGCTCTTTTTGGCCAAACTATAAATACGAAAAATTTAATTTTTTTATATATGCTTCATAATGATATTGTACTATTATTAAGATTGTTTTTTCTATTTAATTATCGTTTTAACAGATTTTTATAATTTTAGGATTTTATAATTTTTTCATACGCAAAATTTACAGGCAGATGCTGCCACATACGGCAAATTTGCAAACTAAATGTCAAAACCAGTATTACACAGTATTATGATATTATCATAAATAGATTAATTTTATTTTATACTTTTATATATGATAAAGATTATATTAACAATTTAATAAGAAATTAAGAAAAAATAGTAAGTTTTTAATATTACAAAAAAATAATAATACATTTCGAAGCTTATTGTGAGTGGAATGATATTGACATATGATTTACGTCAAGTTATCTTATTTTATAATTTTGTATTTCGCGAAAAACCCATGTGTTTAGTCTGTGATCATTATTGTGACATTTCAGAAAATGAAAAAAATATGAATTTTATTTCAGAATTTAATATATTTCTATTAATTTTTCAATTTTTATCAATACAAAGAAAATTTTTTTTTTTCATAAAAAATGCAATATTACGCAAATTATTAGAGTAAAATTACAAATTGTTATTTTACTGTAAAAAAGTAGAGTTATTATGGGTGCACAGCTCTCTTTACAAGATCGTCTGTGTCTAATAGGACTTGACAGCTTGGGTTATGGGGATATATGGGATTATTGGCAACAACCTGACGTGATGGGGTTAAATGGATCGCGGATACGGGGTTCAGCAAACGCGAAAACATTTAGTATACATAAACATATAGACATAGTCTGACCTCCAGATCTGAAAAAAAAATATTTGTTTGTAGGGCTGTGTATGTAAATAGGCATTTTTCTGTTATTGTAAATTACATTTGTTCAGAAAACTTAACATATTCATAAAAACATTTTAATTTTTTTTGTGTAATTTAGGTAGATAAAATTTTGTATGCAACTTTGTAAGTAAACTGGATTAACATGGTAAAAATCTTTCAAAACTCATTATGTTAAAATAAAACAGTTTTAAGTTAAAGTTCTGTATTAATTATTATTATTATTACATTTATTATTTATATTATTATTATTCAATTTCCTTCTTCATCAGAACTTTAACCTAAAGCAATTTTACAAAATTTTCGAACTTAAATCATGAAACCTATCTTTACACACTTGTTTCATAAATAACAATTAAAAAATGAAATAGCAATATAATTATAATGATATTAATCATGATATTTATGTATGATATTAAATTGTATCTAAATATAACATTAGCAATATCTCAACAAGATAAAAAAAATAATATTTTACTATATAAATGGTACCAATTGTAAACTAACTTACATAGTTCAATATCTATTGTTATTTGAGAACAGTATACATTATATATTTTTTTGTCAAATTTATTAATTTTTGTGTCAGACGGTGTTAATTATATGAAATATTTAAAAAAATGAAGAAAACTATAATTTTTCTAAGTTTTATACTTATAATATGTAGTATTTTTGCAGACAAATTGCGACAAAAAAAACCGCATATTGTATTTATTATGGCAGATGATATGGTAAGATATATTTATATACATAATAAACGCCATGTACCCACAAGAATGTGGCACAAACTATAGAAATTAGTTTTTGCCAAAAAAAAATATATTTAAACATTTTTATTTACATATAAAAATAAATAACATCGAACAAAATTGTTCATAAATGTCACTTGGTGAAATTAATATAATAATATTCTAAAGTTGAGACACTGATCAAAGCACCATACTGACGAGATCCTAAAGACCGAAACACGTGTCTATGCTTAATCTGGCCAGTCATTGATGCATAGCTTGACAGCCGATTCAATGACTGAGTAACTTGTGAAATTTTGAGAAAATGTCTCAACTTTAGAATATTATTATATTAATTTCACCAAGTGACATTCCTGAACAATTTTGTTCGATGTTATTTATTTTTATATTGATGCTTACTGCCTTATTGTATAGATGGCGTTAGTAGTATTTATTATTACTCTTGCTTATCGTTTGTATTACTTGGTTTAAATAGCCAGCCAGAATTAACATCGGTATCAGTTGCCTTTCAGCAACTGATCAAAGCATCATACTGACGAGGTCCTACAGACCGAAATACGTGTCTATGGTTAATCTGGCCAGTCATTGATGCATAGCTTAACAGCCGATTCAATGAAATTTTGAGAAAATGTCTCAAATTTAGAATATTATTTTTATTTACATTTATGATACCACTTATACATGTGCTTGAGTTCTATTTACATATATAACCATAAGGATTTGGTACAAACTTTTTTGTCTAAGTAGAAATTCGTTTTTGCCAAACAGTCAAGCAACTTTTGATTTATTCACATTCATGATACCTCTTATTTAAGTTCTTGAGTTCTATTTACATATATAACCATAAGAATGTGGCACAAACTCTTTTATTCAAGTAGAAATTTGTTTTTGCCAAACATTTCTATTCTGATAAGCAACTTTTGATTTATTCACAATTATAATATATCTTAGACATGTATATAAATTTTATTTACATATATAATTATAAGGGTGTGGCACAAACTCTTTTATCAAAGTAGAAATTCGTTTGTGCCAAACATTTCTATTCAGATAAGCAACTTTTGATTTATTTACATTTATAATAACTCTTATACATATATAATAATAAGGGTGTGGCACAAACTCTTTTATCAAAGTAGAAATTTGTTTTTGCCAAACATTTCTATTCAGATAAGCAACTTTTGATTTATTCACTTTTATAATAACTCTTATACCTACATGTATATAATTTTTTTTACATATATAATTATAAGGGTGTGGCACAAACTCTTTTATCAAAGTAGAAATTCGTTTGTGCCAAACATTTCTATTCAGATAAGCAACTTTTGATTTATTCACATTTATAATAACTCTTATACATGTATATAAATTTTATTTACATATATAATTATAAGAGTGTGACATATACTCCTTTTATTCAACTGGAAATTAGTTTTTGCCAAAAAACATCGGCCGGTATCCTCACCTCATTTTCAAAAGTGATTCTTGTCAAAAATTACTTTTGACGTTTACTTAAAATTACTTAGTAAGCAATTTTAATTAGTTTATTTAAATTTTATAATATTAGACATACAAAAATTTACAAAATTAGAAATACTACTCATATTCGATAAAAGGTAGAGGTAAAAATTTATTTTGAAGCATAAAATAAAAGCAGTTTTTTTTATAAACAAAAGAGATGGGAATACGGAATACATATAATTTTTATTTTATTTACAATTATGATAACCTTATCTTATACATGTTTTTGAGTTATATATGTGGTGTGGCACAAACTCTTTTCACCACTTTGACTGCAAGGAAAAAGTGGTATAGCGTTTGGTACGGTGTCTGTAACATTTTCAAAAAAAAAAAAATTGTATAGAAATCCTTCATATAGCCTCTAGATGACGAATATGAACTTAGTTTATGTGGGTGTATGGATGTGCGACGTCAGCTCGCTCGGTCGTAAGTCAAAATTTTGTGGCCGCAACTCCTCCTAGACGGTTCTACCGATTTTAATGAAATTTTCAGGATAAATTTGTCTAGTGCCCAAGATGGTCATGTGATTTTGTTTTTTTCCAGTGATGCCAACTTTCCGAGAAAAAAATTACTAAATTTTTTAAAAATTCATATTGGCTACGTTATTTATCCGATTTTGATCGAATTTTCAGAAAAGATTTCCCTAATGCTCCAATTAATTACAAAATTTTATTAATATTCAGTGTTGAAAACTTTCCGAGAAAAAAATTACTAAAGTTTTAAAATTTTTATTATGGCCATGTTATTTAACCGATTTTACTTAAATTTTCACAAAAGATTTTCCTAGTATTCATATAATTTATGTAATTTTAACAAAATCCAGTCAACTTTCCGAAAAAAAAAATTTGTAAAATTTTTAAAAATTTATTATGACCATTTTATTTAACCGATTTTAATCAAATTTTCATAAAAGTTTCTACTAGTGCCTAAATAAATTATGCAATTTTAACAAAATACAGTGTTGCCAACTTATCGAAAAAAAAATCACAAAATTTTAAAAAAAATCATTGTGGCAACATTATTTATTCGATTTTGATCAAATTTTCAGAAAAGTATCTCCTTGTGCCTTCATAAATTATAATATTATTCAAATACAGTGTTGCCAACTTTCCGAGAAATGTCAAAGTGGTCTATATATGGGTTTACCCATATACTTCTAATCTTGTTATACAACTAAAAATACGTTTTTGCCAAACATTTCTATTCAGACAAGCAACTTTTGATTTATTCACATTTATAATATCTCTTATACAGGTTTTTGGATTTTATTCATGTAATCATATGAAAATTAGTTATTAATTTTTATTGAAAATTAAACATTTTTGTTTTCATATGAAATCTATGTGAGACACGATGCATTAAAATGCGGAAAATCAATGAAGATTTTCTGCATTTTAATGCATAGTTTCTCACATGGACTTAACATAGTAAAAATCTTCCAGAACTTATTATATATATATATATATATACTTTTTCTTAAAATAAAAACGTAATTTGAAATTATTTTGAATTGATTATCTAATTTGATATTATAATTTTTAAATTTTTATGTATGTGATTGTAATCTTCAAATAATGACTTCTGTGATATTAATCTTTCAAGGTCAAATCACTGATATAATTTTTTTTTAGATATAAATCAAATTTAATATGCAAATTTCATGCAATGGAAAATTACAAAAGCAGATTGGCTTGTTGGAATTGGTCATTTTCTATGTAGCTGATACATTTTAATTAAATAATAAAAATATGTATTCAAATAAAATCTGGTTTGCTGTAATTAATAAATTATTTAAAAAAAATTATAATCTACTATACATATATAGTTACTTGTATTTTGTTAGCTAGTAACTTGTTTCTATGTTGTGTTTGTTTATTTTGTACAATTTGAATTTTATTAATTAATTTAATTTTAATTCTTAATTTTAATTTAAAATTAAACAGAACTTTAACCTATAGCTTTTTTAGTTAAAGAGGGATCATGCGAGTAAACGTCCAAAAAGATAGTCTAACTTTAGGCTTGGATTGAAGAAAAACTACTGAGACAATTTGAATGCAATTTTGTTGATTAAAAAAGTTCACGTTTTGGCTACAATTCGTCATCCAACTCGCAAACATTTTAAATAATTTTTAATGATAATTATTTTATTTTAAAAAAACGTTGTTTTTCCAAAACGACTTTGCGGGGGTCAGCCCTTCCGTCAGTTTTAATCTGAAATGATTTTTGTATCATGCGTCTATTCTAAGATAAATAAACTTTTTTTTGTCGATCTAGATTTTCGATATAGCTTTCTTTATAAAAAAAAAAAAAAACTGCGGCCACTTGAACAAAAAAGTCAAATTTTGATCCCTTTTTCTTACCTTTAACAATAAAAAAAAGTTATGTTAAAATAAAAAAAAATGGAAAAACTGAATGGTCACAAAGTGGATAACACATTAAGGAAAATGCAGACAAAATTTGAAGTAAATCGGTTTAGAAATAAGCGAAAACATGATTTTTTAAAATAATTAAATTTATTATTAAAAATTATTTAAATTGTTTGCGCACTGGATGAAAATGCAACCAAAAAATGGACGTTTTTAATAAATAAAATGCATTCAAATCGGCTCAGTAGTTTTTCTTTAATCCAAGTTTAAATTCAACTACCTTTTTGGCCGTCTACTTCGGATACATACATACACAATCACGCCATGTACTCATATGGAGGTGGCATAAACTCTTTCCACTATCTCGAAATCAACCTCCTCCAAACATCCCTTAATAAAACTACATTTTTAGGGATGGAATGATATCAGTCTGCATGGTTCCAATGAAATACCAACACCAAACATTGACGCATTAGGATACAATGGTCTTATTTTGCTTAGACATTACACGATGCATACTTGTACACCATCTAGGAGCGCTTTGCTAACAGGAAACTTCCCTATCAGAGCAGGTTAGTGCTAATAATTGTTAACAAAATAATTTCTAGCCACATATTTTATTGTATGTTGATATTATCAACAAAAAATTACATTAATATACAGTAAAAATGAAAAAAAAAAAAATTATAATAACAAAAAAGTCTGCTGTCGTATACTGTAAAAAGTTTTGTTAATTTACATAAATTTTTATAGTAAAAATTACTATAAAATTATACGTAACAAGACTTTACTTCATTAATTATGGAAATTTATAGAAAAAAAAAAGAAAAACAAATTTACGTACAGACACATGTGATAATATGTAATATTTCATAAAAAAAAAACATGGATTTTTGTAGTTGTTACAGATAATATTACTTATTTTTACATGCTACATAAAATTATATAATGTTTCTGTAATTTTCCAAATTTTTATTGAAATTTACAATAAATTATGTAATAAAAGTTAATTATAATTTTATGTAATTTTACATAATTATATATATATATATATATATATATATATATATATATATATAAGTTAATTTGGAATAACTACCGTGAATATAAGTTGAGAAAATTTATATAACGGGATACGGTATATGATTGACTAGGTTATTAAAATGCTAGCATTTAATATCTATCAATTTATTACTAATCCTATATTTCGCCACACATTTGTGGCTTCTTCAGGGAAGCACTGAAATAATTTTTTAGAAAAACAAAAAATTACAATCGTTAAAACCAAAACAATACAGTTTAAATTAACATAGTATGTAAAAACTTACAAGTATGACCAGATATTTAATTGCTGTTGTAATAAATGAATATTTTTAAAAATGGTATGCTTTTTTCTGTTTTCATTCTCATTCAATGTAAAACTCTTTTTTGTAATCCAAGTTAACACAAAACGAACACATTAAAAAAATTTTTTTAAAATTATACACAGATAATTAACACTTATACAAGTCAATTATTAAAATAATAAATAGAATAAATATAATAAATAGTTAAAAAACAATATAATAGTTATAAATTAAAACAAATGTAATTTTATACGTTATACAAACAAAAATAAAAAAACTGAAAAATATAAATAAATTTTACTGTTTTTTCAAAAACCAATTAAAATTCAAAATTAACAAACAAGTCGAATCCTAAAAAACAAGAAGAAAAAATTGATTCATAATTGAAATTAAAAGTGTGCGCATGTCAAAACAAAAAAAAAAAATTTTTTTTTTTAAAAATTAAGTTGATAAAAACAATTAAAAAATTATTGGCGCTGCTATGAAGTTGAACAGGTTACTAAGAAGAAAAAGTTTTTATCGACCGTATTGACGATTGATCAATGTTCATTATGTTGGCATATACGGAGATAGAGTTTCTGATATCAGATTTGTTATTAATTACATTCTGTCTGTTTTGAGTGATATGGTATGATTCAAGCCATAAACGCTTGAAATAATTGTTCTCCACATCCAGAATGTAAGGATTGTCATAATCAGGATGGTGTGATGAACTTCTTACATGTACTGCCAAAGCACATAACTTGTTAGTCTTATTTTGATCGCTTTTGTGCTGTGTCAGTCTGTTTTTTAGGTTCTGTAATGATGTGCCAATGTAAAATTTTTCACACGAACATTTAATAGCATAGATTTTAATTTCAATTATGAATCAATTTTTTCTTCTTGTTTTTTAGGATTCGACTTGTTTGTTAATTTTGAATTTTAATTGGTTTTTGAAAAAACAGTAAAATTTTATTTATATTTTTCAGTTTTTTTATTTTTGTTTGTATAACGTATAAAATTACATTTGTTTTAATTTATAACTATTATATTGTTTTTTAACTATTTATTATATTTATTCTATTTATTATTTTAATAATTGACTTGTATAAGTGTTAATTATCTGTGTATAATTTTAAAAAAATTTTTTTAATGTGTTCGTTTTGTGTTAACTTGGATTACAAAAAAGAGTTTTACATTGAATGAGAATGAAAACAGAAAAAAGCATACCATTTTTAAAAATATTCATTTATTACAACAGCAATTAAATATCTGGTCATACTTGTAAGTTTTTACATACTATGTTAATTTAAACTGTATTGTTTTGGTTTTAACGATTGTAATTTTTTGTTTTTCTAAAAAATTATTTCAGTGCTTCCCTGAAGAAGCCACAAATGTGTGGCGAAATATAGGATTAGTAATAAATTGATAGATATTAAATGCTAGCATTTTAATAACCTAGTCAATCATATACCGTATCCCGTTATATAAATTTTCTCAATATATATATATATATATATATACATACCGGGTGGTCTATTTAACTTGACAAATCGAAATAACTATTAAAATACGCATCTAACAGAAAAATGACCCGAGCAAAACTTTCATAATACGAAGGGGGACATACGATTATATCAAAATTACGCCCCCCCCCCCAGACAGCAGGAAAGGGGGGTAACATTAAAATCTTAAATGTTTTTTATTTCAAATTCGGAAAGAATATCAAAAATAAGTCAAAATGAATTCTATTTACTTGCGATTCGCAGAAACGTACAAAGATTTGTTTGTCGTTAGGCACGGGACTCAGTTTTCTTTTCATATATTCTTAGAAATTCGCTAAAACATAAACGCCATTTTTGATTTCTGAAACAATTTTTTACGAATCTATCAGGAATATAAAAAATATTTTTTAAATAAAAGCTTCCTTATTTTTGATGTTCTTTCCGAATTTGAAATAAAAATAGGGATACCCATTTAAGATTTTAAAGTCGCCCTCATCCCCTGCCGTCTGGGGGGTGGGGGTACAAAATTTTGATATAATCGTATGTCCCCCTTCGTACTATTAAAGTTTTGCTTGGGACATTTTTCTGTTAGATGCGTATTTTAAAAGTTATTTCGATTTGTCACGTTAAATATATAACAATTGTGTTTACAATTTTACAATTTTTAATTATATTTATGTAGTTCTGCGTAATATGATTTTGCATAATTTATAAAAATGTACATGCAAATTTAATAAAATATTAACTAGGAAACCCGTGACCCTTAAATGGTCACGTTTAAAGTCGAAAATAGTAACAAACACAACACAAAGACACAGTATATAAATATAAAAAAATAAAGGGCGCGCGCACGCGCCCGCCCCATAGAAAGTATTACGTAAATATAATAATAATATATTAAAAAAATTTGATTTAAGCTCTTCTTTTTTATCCGACGAAAGATTCGAATATTCCATCTTCATTCTCTTGGCGTTTTTATTGCCGTTTATATTAGATTTTGCTCGTTTTTGCATGATACAAAATTTTTATAATACAACAATATCAATGAAATGTACTTTTTACTCTTATTTTAATGAAAAAAAATTAAGTAAATGCACTGATATATGTAAAAAAATGTACTTGCAATATATTGTGACAGCTGTTTATTTATTTATTTCATTCATTTTTTTCATAGCTATCTAAGTTTATTTTTGACATTTGCATTATAAACATAGTTTTTCAAATTTTTGAGAACCAAGATAAAATCGTAGAAAGATGAAACTTGCCTATTCTCAAATAGGGAATGAACCAATTTAAATGACACGACTCCCATCAAAATCGGTTCAGGGGCTTAGGAGGAGATGCAGCAGATACATACAAACATACAAACATACAAACATTTGTCAATTAGAGAGATTGATTATTAAAAATTTGAATGCACCAGGTCGATAAATCATACGATTTTAAATAATTTATAAAAATGTACATCAAATTTAATAAAATGTTAATTATTAAAAATTTGAATGCACCAGGTCGATAAATCATACGATTTTAAACGTTTTACAATTAATAAAATTTAATTTAATTTTTATGTAATTTTACATTAATTTCTTAGTATCATAACTATCATTTATGTGCAATAATACATATTGTTTTAAGTAATAACACATTATACAAAAAATATTTTACATAATATAAAAATATTACATGCTATGTAAAATTAAGTTCTATGTAAAATTACATAATAATCCCGGGTATCTTTTTAACCATAACTTTTATTTTAAAATTACAAAAAAACTTTTTACATTGTAGTGTTTCATCAAGACAAGAAACTCTTGTCTTAATTCAAGAAATTTTGAAATTTCGTAATAAAATAAAATAATTTTTCTTAAACCACAAATAATAATATTTTTTTAAAAGGATTATATACGTATTTTTAAAGCTAAGCTTTCATCATCAATAGCAAAAGATAAAGCTAAAGTCCTAAATCAGTGATCTAAGTTTACACAGATACTCAACGTACCTAGTAGCATTGCTAGTAGTCAAAGATAACTGAATAACATTGATCACTGCTCAGGACTTTAGAGCTTTATCCTTTGCTACTGATAATGAAACCCTAGCTTTTGAAATTCGTATATAGGCCCTTCTTTTAAAAATATTATTGATTGTCGTTTAAGAGAAATTATTTTATTTTATTAACTTTTCGTCACAGTACGATTATATTTCAATTTATTTAAAATGTTCTATATTTAATTCACTCACAGGTATGCAAGGTTTTCCAATGAAAGCTGGCGAACCACGTGCCATACCATTATGGATGCCAACAATGTCGGAAAATTTATTAACGTTAGGTTATAAAACCCATTTGGTAGGCAAATGGCATTTGGGTTTCGAAAATCGTAGTGTTACGCCAAATGGGAGAGGATTTGAAAATCATTTTGGATATTGGAATGGACTGACTGGATATTTCAACTATTACATTCAACCTATGGCCGTAAGGAAAAATTTACTTATTTAAGGTTTAAATGTGGTTGTGTTTTGCGCTGAATCTGCTGGGCAACTGAGAAGGATGATTGATAGAATTAACGTGTGTAGGTAGCAGAGTTGGCTTGATTTTAATCATTTGATTTCAATCACAAGTTTAATCATTTGATTTTTTTAATATTAATCAATGATTTAAATCAATTTTAATTAATTATTTCTTTTTACTAAATTTTATTTTAACAATTGATTAATTATTATCTAGATACATCTAGCACAAAATAAAAAATCATATAAGGTAATATAATAATATTAAAATTATTAATATTCAAAATATTAATAGTTAATGACAATGCAATCTATACTGATAGGTATGCAAAAGGTATTACAAATAAAAGTTTTGATACTTATATATTTTTAGTTTTTATTTTTAATATTTAGTAAATTATAAACATAAAAAAATATTATTTTGTCATTTCACGTTAAGTCGTCGTAATAGAAACTTGCTACTCCGGGTCCTGTAATTTCTATATTTTTTTAGATTTTTGTCAAATTTTTTACATAAATTTGTTTTACATTTTATCTACTACTCGTTGCAACAATTATTATATATCATGGACACTATCTTTATAAATATAAATAAACATTACCTTCAAAGAGATTTGTGCACCGGATCGTAGATAAACTGTAAAATGTATTTACGTAGAAATTTTGACTAAAATCTAAAAAATATAGAGTTGCAGGACCTAGAGAAGCAAGTGCATAAAAATAACTAATAAACTCTTATTTTCGAAAATCGTAAAAAATCAAAAAATTACCTAATTTTTTTTAAAATTTGATTTTTTTATTTAAAAAAAATCACCAAAAGCCCAATCCTGGTAGATAGAATTATTAGAAATCTTGCACTGTAAAAAAAAATAGCGAAATTACATAGTAGTAAAATCTGTAATTTCAGTTTAATATAAATTTTCTGCATTTCTATCTCAAAATTCTGTCATTTTACATAATTCATAATAACCACATAAAGTAAGTAAAATTGACTTAATAACTATGTAAAAATGCTTATTTTCTGCAAATTGCGTCACATACTTAATGTAAAATTACGTATTGTTGATATAACTTCTTAAATTATGTAAAATTACAGCTAGTAATGTCATTTTAAGCGAATGTCTAATGATCATTTGGTTGAAAGAAAGCTGACTGATATGGGGAGGTATGATTAAAAATGTTTTTATTTCTATTTTGTTTTCAAATGTTTATTGTATAAATTGGACATAATACTGTTAATAAACTGTCACATTTAACTTAAGTATCATTTTTATTTAAATCTGCTTTAAATTGAGTCAATTTATTTACTATTATAATTTTCTAAATTATATTATGTACCGGTTTTAAAGATATCTTTGGAATAAAATCTACATCGGAAATTCATATTTTGCTCATTTCACAAATACAGCAGAATCTCGGTATACGACCTTAATCCGCTTTTGATGTTTAGAGTTACACCGAATAGAACATATACCAAACCAACTTTTCCCATAAGAAGTAATGATTAATCCGTTCTCATGTAAAAAAGAAACTCCTCTTGATATGGTATATAAATGGGGTTGTAAAATATTTTTTTAGTTTTCTGTTGCTTTTCATTTGCATTTTTGCAATTTATGATCAATAAAATTAATAAAATTTTACGTTTAAATTAAAATCACAAGAAATTTAACAAAGTTATAGACCGTGGCACCGCAAAGATCTAGTCTGGTCTAGTACACCGCTGAAAGAGCAATACATACACTAACCAACGACTCTCTCCACTAGAAATTACATAGTTTCAAACAAAATAAAGTCAATATAATTTTGTGAATAGTGTAAATAGATATATCACAGTGCTACTTGTTCATAGAACAAAAATCGTATACCGAACAAAATTTGTTTCGCTCAAACAGGACGTATTCCTAATTGGACGTATTCTAATGCAGACGTATACCGATGTACCACTGTATACTGCAATCTAATACTGTCTAATCTAATTGTGTTGCCGTCAATAAATATCCCATTTCGTCTATTTTATTTTTCCAGGGTTTAGGTGGTGTGGATCTACACCACAACTATGTTACTCAATGGCAACATGTCGGCACTTACTCCACACATTTATACACAAATGTTGCTGAAGACATAATCAGACAACATCCAAAAGATGAGCCACTATTTTTAATGATGAATCACTTGGCTCCACATACAGGGCGTAATAATTCCTTTTTGGAAGTACCAAACGTAGACGAAACAAATGAAAAATTCAACTATATCGACGACGAAAATCGTAGATTATTTGCTGGAGTTGTTACAGAACTGGATAAATCTGTGGGACAAGTTGTAAAAACATTAGCCGATGAAGAAATGTTAGATGATACCATTATTGTGTTTATCTCCGATAATGGGGCACAAACTGTGCATCAATTTGGAAATAGCGGTTCGAATTATCCTTTTAGAGGATTGAAGTTTACTCTGTGGGAAGGTGGTGTTAGAAATATTGCTGTTATTTGGAGTAAATTGCTCGCAAAGAAGAATGCTATACATGAAGATGTATTTCATATTGTCGACTGGATGCCTACACTATTCGCTGCTGGAGGTAATTTTGTTTGATATTTAAACTTGCATTCGAAAATAAAATCGTGGTTTTGGTAACACCAAAGAAATAGAATAAATGGTTATTTGTTTCTAATAGATTAAGTGTTTTTTAAGTTACATTGCTCTTATGTAATAAGTTACCACAACTATGGTTTTATTTTGGAATACTAGATTAATTAAATACATACTACACACACACATATATATATATATATATATATATATATATATATATATATATATATATATATACAATGAGGTCACCAATATAAATAAAACAAATCAGTAATTTTGGGGGCTTCCAACAGTTATATATTTTGTTTCAATTAAAATAATATATATCGGTTCGATTATGGTTTTCGTTCTGGCAAAAATAATGGTTTTTTGGTTTTCGGTTTTCGGTTCAGTTCCGAGTGATTAATTTTTAAATTTTTAAATGTTTTTATATGTAATAAAAACTTATTTTCTACCATAATTTAGAACATTTTATTTCTACTTTTTATAATATACATACTACATAAATTGATACAATAATATAATATGAATAATAATAATAATTATTAATTAATTCATTAAAGGTATAATAATTAGAAGTATACATAATATATGATAATAATATAATTTATTGTTCGAAATTTATATAATTTGTATGTATGCTTTAATAACGATTAATAATAAGATAACTTATATTAACGTAACAAATTCTTGTATACAAGATTTTTATTTATTTATAATTGGAAAAAATGAAAATTACCTTTAATTATTAAAATATGTTTCAGTGTATTTTTATTTAAACTATCTAAAGATTATTAAAGGAAAAGTTATTATCAAAAAATGCATCTTCCTTAAAATGAACTCTTCTTTCATTTTCAATTTCAATAACTGATTATTCACCCAGGAAAAATAAATCAAATACTCTTTCGTATTATAAGGCAAGTTGCGACTTGCGACTACGCTACGAGACACCGAAAATGAAAAAGAAAACGATCACTAACGTGGGAAGTAAGATTGTGCTAACGCGCGTATGTCAACATATATATTGTACCGAAATAAACTGATTTTTTTTCCGTTTCAGTACCGGTTTAAAGCTCTGATATTTTTAATGTATCGAAACTTTATGCTTAATATTGTAATACATATTCTTGTAAATGTTTATGTATGACGTCAGTAATTAATAAGTTAATAGGTGAATCTATTCAAAATGCAATTATAATGTGACGTTAGACTCAATGTACGTTTTCATCAAGAAAAAAGATACAAATGACATTTACAGTAACTTGTTCCCTGTTCTGTTTAATTACTGTACATATCATTTGTATCTTTTTTCCTGATGAAGACGTACTTTGAGTTCACCGAAATGTTGATTATTAATAAATATTAAGTAGTTAATTATTTTATTTTGAAAATTAATATGTTCAGGTGGCGATGTAGCCGACTTGGGTAAAATCGATGGAGTCAGTCAATGGAATACATTAGCAAAAGATCCAAATTGCGTCGAATCAAGAAACGACATACTTCTCAACATTGATGAAGTGGGCAATACGGAAGGAATTCTTTCATCCGACGGTAATTTCAAACTAATCAAGGGCAGCCATAGAAACGGTACATTCGATGAGTTTTTTGGCAGTTCGGGACTTGATCCCCGAATTCCTCCGTACGATACATCTGCGGTACTAACCAGCGATGTTAACCTAGCCATTGCTCGGTCAACTGAACAACCAACTTTAACCGAAACCATGATAACCCAACTACGAAATCGGTTAGAGATTCAAGGGAAAACAAACGCGAAACGAGAGATTCTATCGTGTTTGAGCGAATATTGTTTAATTGATTTGGTTAATGATCCAACGGAAACAGAAGATGTTGCTGAAAGTTATCCTGATATTGTGAAACAATTAAAGGTGTCGATTGAACAGTACCGGGTCGATTTAGTACCACAAACAAACTTACCTATTGATCCAAATTCGAATCCGAATCAATGTAATGGCACCTGGTTCAATTGGTTGGATCCAGAAACTAAATGTGTTCTTAATTAAAACTTAACTTAATATTAACATAACACTGTAACATTTTTTTTGTAAATTTACATTTTCTATAAATGTGTTCTTACAAAAAAAAAAAATATTACGGCAATTATCACAGTAAAAATTACAAAATACTGCTATTTTAATATTAATAGTTACAGCGTTTACAGACACATAGTTACATTTTTTACAGCGTAGTAAAAATATTTCAAAACTCTATGATCCGTATTACAAGCTCTGTTTTAAAATTGGTTTTAACTAATACCGATTTTAAGACAACGCAACTGTCATAAGAGCTGGACTAAACAAATGAACTAAAACACTCAAAAATCAAGCTTGTAATATCAGCCATTATATCTAAAATAAAACGACTTTAAGTTTAAGTTCTGTATTAATATTAATTAATAATCGACATACTTTCTACGTATTCAACGTCAGTCTTCATCAGGAAAATTGATTTGTTTCAGTTTCTCTGATGAAGACGGACGTTGAGATCGTTGAGAGTATGTCGATTATTAAATAAATATTAATACAGAACTTAAACCTAAAATCGTTTTAATTTATAAATAAAAAAGCTTTAGATAGAGATTCGACGTTTTGATATGTGTACTATATTTAAGAATCATTAAGTGAAAAATATATATAAAAAAAAAACTTTTTTAAAAACCACGCTTATATTTAAATGCACTAATAAATTTTTTTAAAAGCGTGGAGCGCCGGGAAACTATATATTTCGCAATGATGATTAAGCGCTCCACGTTTTTAAAAAAAGTTATTATTGCATTTAAATAAAAGCGTAGTTTTTAAAAAGTTTTTTTTATATATTTTATTTTCTGCTTTTTAGTCTTGTCGTTTTGTCATATCTTGTAATCGTTTTTTTTTTTTTAATTTTTATAATATTGTGTTGTCTCCTGAAATAAAACTACATGCAAAATTTCATTGAGATCAGATGATAGGAAATGTCTAAAAATTGGTTACAAGATATGACAGACCGTGACAACAGCATGACCGTGACAACAACAGTGTGAGCTAATATAAGCGTGGTAAAATATATACAAATGATATATAAATAATAAATAAACAAAATATAGAAACAAGTTATTAACCTAACAAATTACAAATAACTAGAATATAAAAAAAAATATAATTTATTTATTAATAATTTATAAAATTTTGTAATCTAGTTACTTGTAATATGTTACCTAGTAACTTGTTTCAATGTTTTGTTTGTTTGCTATTTATATAATTTTTATATATTTTTTCCTGATGACGATATACCTATGTGTAGTGTATTGAAACATCGAATTTTAATATAAAGTATGACAGAATTCTAACAAAAAGCTTTTTTTATTTTAAATTAATATTACCCTGAGAATTCTATAAATTCATTGTGTGTTAATATTATTATCCCTTTGAAGAAAAGACGTATTTGAGTAAAATTAATAATTCTATATATTATTCTTAAGTAACACTGTTTATGGTTTGATAAATGTGTAGCGGCAGTCGTAATATTACTGCAGGTATTAAAAATGATTAAAAATTCTAAAAAAAATTATTTTTTCTGATTTTTTTTATCAGATCAGCCCAACCCTGACAACGTGTTCACTACCCTGTATAAATATTATATATTTTTTTATACGTTTTTATTAATTTTATACCAAATAAATAAAGACTTCTCCATATGATATTATAATAATAACATAACCTACTTTTAAAAACGATAAAACCACACTTTATCCTGCACGTGTTGTTTATTAAGTAATATAGATGCTAAAAACCGAAGATACGTGACCAAAAAGTGTTAGCACGTGTTGACACGAGAGGCACGTGACGCTAGTGTAATGATATTAGCAATTCACACTTTGATCACAATACCGGGTGTTCGTTCGTTAAGTTCGTATGGGCGTTTAACATGTAATTTCGATAAATTGCGATATACTACTTTGTCGAGTAAAATTCTAAGAAATACTTAGAATACTTTTCGATAGGGCATGAAAGGTTCTATTATCTGGTTTTAGTTTTAATTTGCTAGCATGTGGCGTTTGGGCGCTAGAATTTTTTTTTGATTTTTTGGTTTTTATTTTTTTTCTCAAAAACTATGAGGTGTAGGAAAATAAGCATGACATGGAAAAATGCGGAATAATGAGTACAATAACTGAGTAAAGAAACCATTCTTCTACAATGCATCGTTTAGTAGAAAAAAAATTAAAAACTGAATTTTTGAAAATTTGACGAGGGGGGACCCTTGGGATTTTTTCAAAATAAGACTTTTTTCAAAATTTGCTCAAAAAAATCTGAAAAAATTCAGTAATTTTTCCTGCCAAACCAGAATGAGGTAGAGAAAAAAATTACTTAGCTATTATGTAGTTAATTTTTTCTATATTTTACTGAATTTTTTCAGATTTTTTTGAGCAAATTTTGAAAAAAGTCTTATTTTGAAAAAATCCCCATGTCAAATTTTCAAAAATTTAGTTTTCAATTTTTTTCTACTAAACGATGCATTGTAGAATAATGGTTTCTTCACTCAATTATCGTACTCATTATTCCGCATTTTTTCATGTCATGCTTATTTTCCTACACCTCATAGTTTTTGAGAAAAAAAATAAAAACCAAAAAATTTTAAAAAAATTCTAGCGCCCAAACGCCACATGCTAGCAAATTAAAACTAAAACCAAATAATAGAACCTTTTATTCCCTATCGAAAAATATTCTAAGTATTTCTTCGAATTTTACTCGGGAAAGTAGTATATCGCAATTTTTCGAAATTACATGTTAAACGCCCATACGAACTTGACTAACGAACACCCGGTATATATTACCCTGATTTATTTATTAGGAGATATTAGACTATAGCTATTGACACGTGTTTATTATTATTGTTAACATATATTTTTAATTTGTTTTTGTATATACTGTACAATTATTTATGTAATTATACATGTAATTTTTTTCATAAAAAATGCAATACTACGTAAATTATTAGAGTAAAATTACAATTAATTATTAAAAAAAACCATGTAAAATGACAAATTTAAAATACATTTTGCACAGTGTAAATTATAATAGATTTATTTGGTTGTAACTGCTTTGGAAATGAGATTTTTATGTGGCGTATGTGATATAACTAGAAGGAAGAAATCGGGAACGAAATAGATTAGTGTATGATGAGAGTGAAATTGAAAATTTTTTTCCAAAAGTTGCGTTAGTCAGTTCAGATGCGGTTCGGTCATCTTGAGCGAATGTCTAACGAACGTTTCCGATTAAAAGATTATTTAGGTAAGTGATTTTGAGGGTACACTACAATTTATGTAATTTTACCTATTTTATAAATATAATTTTACATACAAAAAATTAGTATTACGTAAATTACCACAGTAAAACTACAAAATGTTATTTTTACTGTTATGTACAGCCTGTTTCAGAGTAAGCGCCTTATTTTTTTTTAGCCACACTATGGGTACTATTTTCAAAATATTTGGCAATAATATGTTTCAGGACATTCTCTACACGATAGTGATATCAGATTTTCAATTGGACGAATTATTTCAAAATGGCGACATTCAACTTTTTTTTTTAATGGGATGCCATAATTTTTTTTTTTATTATTGACATCTTAAAAATATTCTTTTTACGATAGTATTTCGTTTTTCTTAAATATTCATTTCTTTCCCTTTCAAAAAGCAAACTAACATTTTAATCTAGTAGAAACATGAATGTTTTACATTCGATGTTATTTTTGTCCAAATATCAAGTAGCGGTAAACACAAAAGAAACAATTAAACTTTATTTTGTAATAAACATTTACTTTTTGAAACTCAAAATTAAAAATTTACATCAAATAAAAATTAGGTATTTACAAAAAATGCTCGAAATGTTTTCCTTCTTTTTCAATACATAAATTGAAACGTCGTTCAATGGTGGTGTTTGACGTTTGACTACTAGTTTGTCTACCGCTACTTGATATTTGGATAAAAATAACATCGAGTGTAAAACATTCATGCGCTACTAGATTAAAATGTTAGTTTGCTTTTTGATAGGGAAAGAAAGAAATTTTTAAGAAAAACGAAATGCTATCGTAAAAAGAATGTTTTCAGGATCTCAATAATAAAAAAATAATATAGCATCTTATTTAAAAAAAAAAAGTTGAATGTCGCCATTTTGAAATAATTAGTCCAATTGAAAATCTGATATCACCACCTTGTAGAGAATGTCCTGAAACATATTACTGCCAAATATTTTGAGAGTAGTACCCATAGTGTGGCTAAAAAAAAATAAGGCGCTTACTCTGAAACAGGCTGTATATATATATATATATATATATATATATATATATATATATATATATATAAATAATAATAATATAATAATATATATAATATATATATATATATATATATATATATATATATATATATATAAATGTATATATATGATTAATAAAGAGCATATGAGAATAAATCTTGGATTATTGTAACCTAATATTGATATTTTAATAAAATAGAATTTTTTTGGTTGGTATGCCGTGGTCGATCTTCAGTGCTTGGTGACTAAGTACTGACGATGTCATCTACGATGTATAGCGAAACGTCTGGACGAGAATAGATCGACCACGGCATACCAACCCAAAAAATTATATTTCGTTCTATTCGTTACACTTTTGTGCGCAAATAATAATAATTATTATAAGTTTAAATAAATATTAATTTTACTAGACAGCCGCTTCATTTTCCATTCAAATAAAAACAAAATAGATGTACATTTCAAAACTTTTTTTGTGGAATCATTGTAGGCATGAATTTGTAGTAAGACAAGTTTTGTTTTTTCTCTTTCTCGCTCTCATTTGTTCTATATCTGTATACATTATTTTCATATAAATAAAAGTCAAACTTAAAAAAAATCTATTTCTATTTAATTTTAATATTTTCAACTTTTCAGTCTTGGGTGTGTTTATGTATTTTCTTCAGTTGTTTTCTGTAGTTTCAGTAGGTATTTTGAAAAAAAAAATTGTTAAATACACGAATATACAGAGTTCGTGAATATGGCACAAGATAAAAATTAATATATTTAATATTATCAATTAATTAGATAATATTGCATTGTGATTCTGTTCTGAACTATGTTTAAAGTTTCAAGTATTTAACTCATCGGGAAGTTAATTTAAAAACAATTGCAAAATTTGTACCGAACAGACAAACAATCAGACAGATAAGGAAGCGAGCTAATAAAAACGTGTTAAAATATTATAAATATGAGTTTTGTTTTATTTAAATGTTGTATTTCTTAATATTTATAATTATTTAGAAACTTTATTTAATAAAAAAAAACAAATAATAGTATGTTACGAGGAGTAGAAAACTATAATTATTTTGTTGAGCCCAGATATTTGTAGCCGAGGCTAAGAAATCTGGGCGAAACACAAGAAGAGCTTTCTATTCCGAGTGACAATATTTTTCAAGCGTTCTAAACAAGAAACTAAAAATAAATAAAAATACCTGCCAAGTAACCTTAACCAGTTACTAACAGTTCTAGAGTAGTATGTATATGTATATATTATACATATTTGTTACTTGTTTGTTGGACATAATTTTTCTTTGGTCAAATATACAATTTTTGACCACTCTGGGCTAACACTTCTTTACACATTTTCAATACTGAAATTCAAATTCAAGCAAAAATATACAATGCAATTGTCAATTAACTTTACTTAATAATTTGTAATATGGGCGTCGGAGATGACAAATTAAATACACGTGATCGTATTTCTTTGGTCAAATATGCAGTTTCTAACAAATCTGAAGGTGCACGGTGCATTTCTTGCACTTCTTCACACATTTTCGATAAATCAAATTAAAATTTAAGCGAAAATAAACTATGCAATTATCAAGTAACTTAACTTGACGTAATATTTATATTATAATAGACTTGAAGAGAAAGAACTATTAAATTCGAATTGTCACTATAACGGTAGATCTCTAGAAATAAAAGAATTAGCTATAACCGATTCTCTTATATTTTTCATTTTGTTCATATATAACGTATTATTATGACATTGCCATTATTTAGAGAATATGCATTTTGCATATAATTCGCCCACTACTGATATTTTTATCCGTGATTTTAATATAACTAAGGGATGATATTTTTAAAATATTTTATATTTCAGTAAATGTAAAGTTTTAAAATTATAATTTATATACAGTGGAACCTCGCTTAACGAACACCTCGCAAAACGAGTAACTCGCATAACGAGAAAAATAAATTTTAAAAAAATGACTCGTTTAACGAGCGACGTTTCGCATAACGAGTGACGTAGATTGTGGAAATCCCCAGCGAATTGTGCAATGGAACTTTCCATTGCTACACCAGTCTGTGTTCCAAACTTGTGTTCAGACATTATTTTTGATGTTTTGTGCAAAGTTTGATAACTCTTGTAAAAATTCCCCCGAAGAAAATAAAATGGTTCATTCCGCGATAGAAGAAAAGATGAAGATGAATCATGCTCCTTAACAATTTACATGTAATTTTCTTTGAATAAACGTTTTTTTGAGTATTTTTTTTTGAAAGTTTTATTTTTTGAGTATTTTTTCGGCATTATCGTATTTTTGATGAATTTGTGTATTTGGGTAGTTTGCTTTCTAGAGATGGCCATTTTGATCGTGAAATTGAAAGGAGAGTAAATGCTGCTTGTAAGGTTTTGGGTGCTTTGGGAACTTTTGCTAGGAATGTAAATGTTTCCAAAGAAGCCCGATTGAGTATATACAATGCAGTTTTGGTGCCTACGTTGATGTATGGTAGTGAATGTTGGGTTTGGTTGCAAAAGCATAAACGGAAAATGACTGCTCTGGAAATGAGATTTTTACGTGGGGTATGTGGTGTAAATAGGAGAGATCGGGTACGAAATAGATTAGTGTATGATGAGAGTGAAATTGAAAGAAATGTTGTAGCAAAAGTTGATGTTAGTCAGTTAAGATGGTTCGGACATGTTGAGCAAATGTCTAATGAACGTTTGGTTAAAAAGATTTATTTGAATGATTTTGATGGTATACGTTTGCGTGGACGTCTGATGAGTAGTTGGAGTGGTATGATTAAGAGTGTTTTGCATGAGCGAAAGTTTTCAAGTAGTTGGAATAAAAGAGCATGTATGAGAGGAATTATGAATGTGGATGAAGCAAAAGTTGCTTGTTGGGATAGCAGTGTTTGGAGGCGACTGATTTCGGAATGATGAAAAGAGTTTGTGCCACATCCTTTGGGCATCCATGGGTACATGGCGTGATTGTGTATATATGTATGTATGTATGTACATTAATTTATATGGTAAAAATTGTTTCGCTTAATGAGTGTTTCGCGTTACGAATAAGGCTCCGGAACGAATTATGCTCGTTATGCGAAGTTCCACTGTATTTCATGAATTTTTATATTGATTATTATTTAAAAAAATTGAAAAAAATATTTTAGCAAAAGTTAGTGTTAATCAGTGTAACGATTTGCTATCTTTGTGCAACTTAAACAAATTTTCATTTGAGTAAATTTAGCATTTATTTACCTTTACGTGATTAAATAAAGTTGCACTTGGGTCTTGGTTATTGAATAATTACGACAGAAAAATATGATAAAATATAACTTCACTTAAACAAGTATTATAGGAAAATTACAAATTTATTACGTATAAATTTAACGATAAAAATATGAATCCAAAATGTAACTTACAACTGAATTCTTGTTCGTATCTTACTTATAGATATCTGACTGTATCTTGTTACTGATAGTGAATTGCCGTAACTGCTTGCTGACCGTGACTACATACTGACCATAGCTCGATGTTGATCGTAACTGCCTCAGTCTTGATTGTAACTTTTTTTTAAATTATATTTTCGCCATCGATCTGGACTCTGCGAGATGGCAAACGTAAACATAATTATCTAGTTCACCGTGCAATCGAACTTTGAACGTCATTTCAAATATGTCGAAATTGCTGACAGTAGCTCAAAATTTGATGCATTAGAAATACTTGTAACAAACGTTTACGTTTGTTACATCAGTTAAGATGGTACGGTTCAATCTTGAGCGAATATCTAATAAACGTTTGGTTAAAAATAAAAGAATATGAATGATTTTGAAGATATACGTTTGCGTAGAGGTTTGGGTGAGGTGAAAGTTTCCAAGCAGTAGGAAGGAAGAGCATGTATGAGAGGTATTATAAATATGGATGAAGCTAAAGTCGCTTGTCTAGATAGGGATGTTTGAAGGAAACTAATTTCGGAATAATGGAAAGAGTATATGCCACATTCTTTTGGGTACATAGCGTGATTATGTATGTATGTAACAATATTTAATTTACATAAAATTACATTGATTCAGTAACGTCATATGTTTCGCAAGCAAATATTAATATTTGCTTTCACTTTTTATTGATCCTTCATTGCTTTCTCTTTTGTTTCTAGTATATATATATATATATATATATATATATATATATATATATATATATATATATATACGTTAATGTTTGATTAAGATTACAAATGACCTTATTACAATTATCCACTTACATCTTGATAGTGACAGGAATGCACAAATTTAGTTTTTCCATTTGTAATTGGGAATTTTTTATTTCAATGTCAAGGTATAATATAATAATTTTATTTACAGACTTTTTATCTATTTGTTATCAACAATATTTAATTTTAATCTTTTAAATAAGATTATTATTTCCAATAATAATTATTTTTGCGATTCGGTAATTTTGTATAACCCTGATTACATATCATTAAACAATCTTGCGATATTTATCGGACTTGTTTTTTTTTTATATTGAAAATTTTTATTCGTGGTTTTAGTAATTTGCAGTATTTCGTGGTCGGAATAACGATGAGATTTTATATTTTACTTTTTTGTTGTGTATTATCTGCTTGTGCTGCTCCAACAACGAAAGATGATTTGTTAGAATTATCTATTATACATTTGAACGATTTTCATGCTAGGTAAATTTTAATTTTTAATCTACTTATATAAATACATGCTAGATTAATTTAGAATAATATATTATTTATGTGTATTTCACTATATCTCGAAATATCTAACCAACAGAAACTGTAAAAAAGATCTACTATCATAACATAGTAAAAAAAATCTTTCGAAACACATTATTATAAAATAAAACGACTTTAGGTTGTAGTTTTGTATTAATATTTATTAATAATCGACGTTTCGATATGTACTCAACTTTTGTTTTCATCTTTTTTCTGTTGAAGGCGAACGTTAAATTCGTCAAAACGTCGATTATTAATAAATATTAATACAGAACTATAACCTAAAAACTGTTTTATTTAATTATATATATATATATATATATATATATATATATATATATATATATATATATATATATATAGTTAAGTTAATGTTTATGGCTGGAAAATATGGAATTGAATGTAAATGATGGGTAAAACAGCCGATGTGGTTTTTTAAAAAATCAAATACTCATTTGAAATTCACAAGTTTTCGGTCACAATTCGTGCCTTTTTCAAGTGCTAAAACGAACGGAAAAAACCAACTTTATTAAAAAAAATTATTTTGTGATTTTTTTACAGTACAAATTATATTTTACATTTTTAAATAATATAAATTAAAAATAAAATAATATAATAAAGATAAATTTTTTAACATGCAATATTTTAAATATAAATTATCAAGTTTACATTAATTAACAATAAAGTGAGAAAAAGAAAAAAGACTTACTGTGTTTTCACAGAGGATTTTTTTGATGTGTTGTTAAAATTGTTAAAATTATAAAAACCAAATACATAAGTAAAGTCAAAATTGTTAAAAGTTAAAAAATAAATAAATATATAATATATATAAATATATAAATAAATAATATATAGGACTATTGTCCTATATATTTATTTATTTTTTAACTTTTAACAATTTTGACTTTACTTATGTATTTGGTTTTTATAATTTTAACAATTTTAACAACACATCAAAAAATCCTCTGTGAAAACACAGTAAGTCTTTTTTCTTTTTCTCACTTTATTGTTAATTAATGTAAACTTGATAATTTATATTTAAAATATTGCATGTTAAAAAATTTATCTTTATTATATTATTTTATTTTTAATTTATATTATTTAAAAATGTAAAATATAATTTGTACTGTAAAAAAATCACAAAATAATTTTTTTTAATAAAGTTGGTTTTTTCCGTTCGTTTTAGCACTTGAAAAAGGCACGAATTGTGACCGAAAGCTTGTGAATTTCAAATGAGTATTTGATTTTTTAAAAAACCACATCGGCTGTTTTACCCATCATTTACATTCAATTATATATATATATATATATATATATATATATATATATATATATATATATATATATATATAATTTTTTATCTAATTTATAACTACTAACTACTGTGTTATTAATGTTGTTATATCACCCCCTTTCAATAAACTGAAATTTAAAACAAATAAATTATTATATAATATTAGGAATGAAATAAAAGTAAAATTTAATTATTCAATTTATTATTGAATTTTTATTGATTTCTGGCGACTAGTTTCGCTTATAAAATCATCGTCATGCCAACGTCTAATTAGCTACAAAATGATTTCTTACTAGATGTGGATATTGCAATTTTTTATGGTATCAAGTTGCTTTTATTAACTCGCTTTTTTGTCTGTCTGTTTGTTAGTCTGTTCGGTACAAATTTTGCGATTGATTTGAAACTAACTTTCTGATGAGCTAGAGACTTGAAACTTTAAACATAGCTCAGAACTGGATGTTAATGCAAATTTAAATAATTAATTAATTATCTAATTAATTGATAATATTAGATATATTAATTTTTATTTTATGCTACGAGGGCAACTATTTATGTATTGAGAATAGAAAGAATAAACAAATGAATTTGATGAAAAATACTTTTATTGTTTTTCAAAATAATCGCCTTTAAGATCGATACACTTTTGCATTCGATTGAACCAGTCTTCAAAGCACTTTGTCCAGGAAGAAAATGGTAGCGCTAGAACATGCGTTTTGAAGCCCTCAACCGCTTCTTCGGGCGATGAAAATCGTTGTCCACGCAGTTTATCTTTAATTACCGGAAACACGCAGAAGTCATTGGGTGCCAAGTCAGGGCTGTAAGGCGGATGACCCATCAATTCGATCTTTTGTGTGTCCAAATACTCGTTTGTTGCATGTGATGTGTGTGAGCTCGCATTGTCATGATGCAAAACGATTCGTCGGTTTGGGTTGGTTTCTCTCAATTTACCGAAAACTTCAGGCAAACAAATGGTCGTATACCACTCTGAATTAACGGTCTTTTGATTTTCGAGAGCCACAGTTGCCACAGGACCAGTTTTCGTGAAGAAAAACGAACAACTTTTGTTGGCTTTGCTTCACATTGAAACACCCAAACTGCCGACTGACCTTTTCTTTCTGGCTCATATGCATAAATCCACGACTCATCACCTGTGACGATGTTGTATACCGCTTTGGATGCACCACACTTGTATTTTGAAATCATTTTACGGCACCAATCCACACGAGCTCGTTTTTGCGCATCTGTCAATAAATGTAGAATCCAACGCGCACACAGCTTCCGAACACACAAATGTTCGTGCAAAATCTTATGTATGCTGGTCATACTAATGCTTAAACATCTCTCGATTTCTTGATATGTCACATGACGATCTTCTTCAATTAGTTTTCGCACAGCATCGATATTTGCCGGCACAACGACCGATTTTGGACGACCTTCTTTAACTTCGTCCGTGAGCGAACTACGTCCACGTTTGAATTCAGTATACCAGCGATATACAGTGGCTATGGATGGCGATTCATCCCCAAAAGTTGAATTCAGTTGATTGATGCATTGTTCTTGAGTTAGACCACGTCGAAAGTCATAATAAATCATAGCTCGAAAATTTTAGCGAGTTAATTCCATATTTTGGCTGAGATGAAATTGTAAACACTTCAGAAAACACAAATAGTACTCGCACGTCAAAACGTTCTGAATACCTATAACCTCAAAAATGTCAAACTTTACGACGGCAACTTCAGATTTCACCTGGCAATACCAGTGTTGCCAGTTCTCAATACATAAATAGTGGCCCTCGTATATTTACGAATTCCGTACCACATTTTTAAAACGGACTAAAAAGTATAAAATAATTACTCCTAGCCCCATACAGATTTATAACCTCATACAGATTTCTGACCACATACAGATTATTCTGAAAATTTCTGATTGTAAATTTTTAATAGCTATGACAATACTTGTAAGATTTGAAACGAAAACCTGTTTAATTTTTTTCCTATCCTTCATGAAAACAAAAAAAAAAACAAAAACAAAAAACAAGAAAACATATTAAATTTGTTTTAAATAAACGCTTGCAAAGAGATTTTAAAGTTTTTATACATTGTGTTTACGACCAAGAACATGGCTGGGCTAAACTTTACAGTTACCAAATGTATTTACTTGAAACTTTACATTCTACTAACTTCTACATATTTTATGAATATAAATCGCAAAATTTTAAGAAAGTGACTATTTATACATACGGTATGTATACGCAATTGGCTATATATACATACAGTATTATTACGCAATTGGCTATTTAGGGTAGGTCAGGTTAGTAGGTTGGTTTAGGTTTTTTTTTTTAGTATGTATAAATAGCCAATTACGTATACATACCGTATGTATAAATAGCCTCATCCAAATTTTAGGCCACGGGAAGAATTTTTAGTTTTTTTTAACGTAAAATAGTAGTTATGTAAATATTATAACAGTTTTTCAATATTTAACATGTTATAAACGAATTTTTAAAATCCGTTTTAATATTGTAAATATCTCATTTTCATAGTAAAATTTTGCAATTTATATTTATAAAATGTACTATAGTAACAGTCTGTAAAGTTTGAAGTAAATACATTCGGTAACTGCAAAGTAAAGCTTTATCCATTGCTGTATCTGTAAAGAAAAATTAATATTAATAAAAATATACATAGTTAGTGGGGTCGGCTATTAATTCGGAATTAGTGCGGAGTTAAAGAAATTTTGTAGTGACGTAATCACAGCGTTATAGGCCCCATACACCTGCAAACAAATTGCGCAAACTGATATTGCACAACAAGTCGTTGTGCAAACAAGAACGCCCATACATTATACGCAATTTTATGCAAACTCCAGTTGCTTTTGTCGTGTACGTACAAACCTGCTGTCTGAGGATGCAGCCTGTTTAGCGATCATAATTTCTATTGCTTCGGATGATGGTGTAAAAAACAGAAAAAGGAAGCAGAGAGTCTGGATGAAGGGGTGGTTAAAGAAACGGTCTCTTTTTAGCTAGGAAATCTCCTGAAAGAATTAACTAACCTAACCAGTTAGTTGCGCAACGCCGCCCGTTGTGCAATTAAATTCAAACATGTTTGAACTTCTGCAACTCGTTGCGCAACACGTCAAACAACAGCATACACTATACAATTGTTTGCACAACAGCCTCTGTTGCGCAATTTGTTTGCAGGTGTATGGGGCCTATTAACGGAGTTCAGGAAACCCAAACGCTAAACATAATCTGTCGCATGTAAAAATAATGTTCCATTGAGAAAAGTAATTATTATAAATGCAAGAAAATTTTTATTTGATGACGACGAAGATAAAAAGATTGGTAACTATTCAGAATTTATGTTCTTAAAAATGGTAAATAACCTATTTAAGGGGAGGTTTTTTTATAATTGTACCAGAAGTACCTGATATTTGACAATTTTTTCTAAGGAACTGAAATGACTTAGACATGTGCGCTTTTTTGAAGAATGTTTATTCAGGTTTTGTCTACAAAACAAAATTTTTTTAGTTTTGGATATTTAAAAATGTCGTCCAAAATGGCGGTTCCGGGAAACGATGTTTTAATAACAAAACTTATCTGCGGGCACGATACAGGTCGCAATTCGTCACCTAGAAGCATGAAACCAAAACGACTTTAAAGATTATATTCCATAGAGGCATCTCTATCTAAAAAACATGAAAAAATTTGTTATAGAAACAAAATGGCGGCCACTTGAAAATAAGGTATTGTTTTTTCGCATGATTTTGCGCCACTTTGGCCTGCTGTAAAAAATAGTTAATGATCAAAATGTTGCAATTTTGTTAATAGAGATGCCCGAGGATTTTGTTTCCTTTTAGGAGGACAAAAAGCGAAGTTGATTGGTTGAACGAATAAAAAGTTACAATGCCCGCAGATTCGAAAAATGTAGTTTCGAATAAAACGCGTTTAAAGTTTTGAAAACGATTTTTTCTTGTACAATTTGAGTTACTCGATCTATTTGTCCAAGAATAAGTGAATTTATAGGTTTTTGGGGTCGCTGAACACGAATTTGAGGTCAGATTTAAAAAATTCGAAATGGCGGATTCAATATGGCGGCCAAAAAGTGATCTTAATCAATTTTTATGAAATTTTGACCACAAGGATTTTCGAGAAGATTCAACAAAAAATCGAGATAAGTTTTGAAGAATTCAAATGATCAACTTACAATCAACTTACAGTAACTAGTTGAGGAGCGCGCGGCGAACTTGCTACCTCAGCGCCCGTCGCCGCTCAGGCCATCGGTCCGTTCAAAGTCGTGTATTCTAGACACTTATAGCATTTGATTTATGCAATAAAAAAATCGATTTTTTAAAAAAATTATAAAAGAACCTCCCCTTAAACGACACTTTCGAATATAGCCCGATATTTTTTATATTTTACTCACTAAAATGCACATAACGTTATTTTATATTACAACCGTCAAGTTTGTTCAGTAAACAAGTTATAATTTAAAACTACTGCGCATGTGTACAACACTCCTAAATCCACGTTCTATGAGGTAGGGTAAATGGAGTTATAATAATAATAATATAATAATATATTTTATTTTAAAGTCAGAAATACAAAAAAGTACAAAAACTTGAGTCATAATACAAATATAAAGATACATAACATAATATAATAGTAATAATAATAATATAACTTTAATTAGTTAAAATACAAAATGTGCATAAAACTACGTCATACAAACAATCAATATTCAATATCTTTTATATTATCAAGGAATTCCTGAACACTATAAAATGCATTTTTGATTAAGAATTTCTTGATAATAAAAATAAACTTATTTAAATTAATTAATTAATTCTTTTTACTCCGCGCAGTAATTGCCGAATGATAAAAATCCCACTCCGTGTACTCCAAAAGCAATATCTGAACGGTTACAGAACACTTCAGAGTAAAAACAGTGACTTGAGTGGAATAGCCGAACCCATCTAATGTAAAGGTACATTCAGAGATTGTACTGCACGGCGCTACACAGCTCTGTACAGTGTAGCACAGCTCGACCGCCTAACCCTAACCGAATACTTGTAATCTCTATATAGAAATTAGAGATTGAAAAACGTACACAGAACGGCCGAACCCCGCAACAGAGCTCCGAACTACACAAGAAACCCGAAGTTTTCATTTCGTTTCGGGATAAATTCAAACAATGAAATTTTATTAATTTTAATTATTTATGATTAATATGATTCTGTATAATAATAATTGTTTTGTTTTGAGTAAATGAAATAAATCATTGGATTATGTGATATATGTATATTATTGTGTTCTTGTTTTTTGAGATTTATTTACATTAAATAATTATTATTATTTATTTTATTTTATTTATTATATTTTTCAGTTTGGCTAATCATAATATCTATCAACTAGATCTACTTTTCTTTGCAAATATTATTTTACTTGAAATATATTAAACTAAAATTAAATTATTATAAAATTATATTAAACAAAAAAATATCAAATTAAATAATTTGCCACTTAAACAATATGTGTAATAACTAAAAGCGTATTGTAATGATTAATTTCTAATGTTTATGAATATTGCGCCCTGCGCCAATATGAACATCGTGTATTCTCAGTTAAAATCATGTTACGAATCATTGAAACACAGTCGAAATCTCTGAATGCAACGTCGAACAGAGTCATGCAGAACCAGACCACAATCTCTGAATACACCTTAAACAGTCAACACCAAACATTAAACACAGTAAACGAAAGCTCGTTATCCAACCAATGATAAGGCTGGCGTTAATGTCATTCTAATTCACAATGATGTTTGTTTCTTTAATTTGCAGCTATGTTGAAAAATATTTACATTAATATTTTATAACCGTTGACTATAATAACAAATATAATATTATTATTTTATCGTTTAAAAATAAATTTCAGATTTGAGGAAATTAGTGCAACAGGCTCATCGTGTAAAGATGATCAGTGTGTCGGTGGATTTTCTCGTCTATACACGCAAGTAAATGAATTGGTAAAAACACGTCCTAATGCTGTGTTTTTAAATGCTGGTGATAATTTTCAAGGAACTTTGTGGTACAATATTTTCCGATGGAATGTAACTCAACATTTTTTAAATAAATTACCAACTGATGCTTATGTATGTATTAAAGAATTTATCTTTTAAACATCTTTAATATAAAAAGTTTTAATTATATAATTTTTTTTTTGATATGCGTATTTATTTTTGCTATATTTACATAGTAAACTTGATTTGTTGTCAAATTGTATGTTTTCGAACTATCACTTGAGAAAATAAATTTTTCTCATTGTTTATTTAAAATATTTAGAATAATCGTTTTTTTAAGTGCTATAAATACTTATAATTATAATAAATAATAATAAATTATTAACAAAATGAAATACAAATGTTAATAACAATCATACAGGCAACATATGTAAGTTAACAACTATTTGAGAGCAGTAGTTTAAGGGGGTGGCCCAGTTCTCCAGAGCTAAAAAACTGTTATTTTCAAACGCGCACAGCTCAAAAAGGAATTAATATTTTGGAATGGGCGTAAAAAGCACTTTATTATGGCGTCGCCCGAAGGTTCTCCAAAAAAGGTGGCCTGATTACTATGGGGCTTGCCGCCTGCAAAAAAAATTTCCACTAAACACCCTTCAAGATGACTATTGACCTTCGATCCAGATTTTTTTAAAATCAACAAAATTATGGAGTTAAAAAAAAAAATTCAGCGAAAATTTCCCTATTAAAAAATTTTGATATTTTTTTTTAAATAAACATATAAAAAATTTGAATTGAGAGTCGATAGGCAGTTATATTTTCCGTCGGCAGAAACGTCCATTGTTAAAAAAATTGAAAATTGTTCAAATTATCATCGAAACAATGACGAAAAAGTACGTCTCGTGAAAATGAGCTTTAAAGTTTTTAATTCCTGTTTGATGATCATGCACGTACTTACGTTTTGGCTATAACTTCGAAATTTTTTCGAATTCGGGAAAACCGTTTTGACCACACATTCTACAGACTTATAGCATTAATTCTATGTAAAAAAAATCAATTTTTTCGATCCAGAGAACTGGGTTACGCTCTTAAGTTTGGTTGCTAGTGACAGATTAGTTGCTGCGACGATATGACAACAAAAGATATTTATATTTTATGTAGAACCATCTACATCAATGATTTCCAAAGTGTTCTATATCGACCCCTAGGGGTTGACAGGTTTAACTGTAGAGTCTACAGTTAAACCTATCAAAGTGAGTAGCACTATGTCAGCTGTTAAAAACATATTTGAAGTTGATAAATGTGTAACAATTCAATATTAGAAAGGCCGTGGGGGTTACCCAAAACGGAAAAAATTGGCACGTGGTCTACGTGACAAAAAAGTCTGGGGACCTCTGATCTACATAAAAGATTGTTAACTTAACCTAAGGAACTAAATTGTCAGCTGTTGTTAAAGCGCTTTGCTAATTGTCAGTTGTCAAGTTAACGAATTAATTAAATTAAAACTTTCCCATAATGTGTAAAATAAAAATGTGACTATGAAACAAATTCTAAATTAATTTCTAGACTCTTGGTAACCACGAATTTGATCATAAAATTGAAGGTGTTGTGCCTTTTATCCAGTCACTAAATGCCCCTACATTAATAGCAAATATAGACGATTCTTTGGAGCCAGATTTTCAAGGTATTTATCAAAAAAGTTTAATAGTTGAAAGAGAAGGTAGAAAAATTGGAATCATTGGAGTTATTGCATCTAACACACATGTAAGTTAAATATTTAGTTTGTACGGTAGTAATTAGATTTGAAAATATTGAAAATTACTTCAAAAATATTCATAGTCTTGGAATTAATACAGAAAAATAAACAAATATTTATTGTTTTGTCTAATAATGTATTATAATTATTATTTTAATTCAGGACTATAAATGTTTTTACAAAATAAAAAGATATTACATAAATACATATACAATCACGCCATGTACCAAGAAAAGTGTGACAAACTTTTTCCACTATCCCGAAACATATTTTTGTCAACCATCTCTATCCAGACCTAGCAACTCTAGTTTTATCCACATTCATAATATTTCTCATACATGCTCTTTTATTATAAATATATTGCTCGACAAAAATTCCTTTTGTTTTTAAAAATTAAATGATTATTACATTTTTAAAGTTATTCATACTATTTAAAAAAATAAAAAATCGACTGTGGCCATCACAGAAGAAGTATTGAAACAAAATACAAAAAAAATACATTTTCATAATATGTACTTATAATTTACTGTAATCATGAAAACGTACCTAATATGTATCTCAAAATAAATGTAGGAAAAATATCACAAAATTATAAAAATTTATTAAGTTGTATCTAAAATAAATATCTCACGTCCAAAGCTTAAATATAAAATTTCTTAAATTTTTTTTTAGCAGAATTTGCTTTTCATGTTATCTACAGACAGACAGACCACCTTTACGCTAAAAACAGTTGATTACAAAGAACCTAAATCTAAAAAAGTTAAAATTGTATATTTACAATATCTCCTTCATTATATGTGACGGCTAGCAATAATATAATTTTTAATATTTTATTCAAATTTCTACGATTTATAGTATTATTTTATTTATTTTGGTTATATATTTTTATAATGTAACTAAAAATTGCTGCATTACACATGCCCTTGCAGCGTTTTTTTTATTCTCAATTTTTTTTAACATTTTTTACTTACCCTTTTGTTCAGAATTGTTTCTATAAAATGTTTACTAATTTATTTGTTAAACATATTATTTATAAAATATTTAATTTCTAAATATATATCTCTAGGATCTTTCTTCCACTGAAGATCTAATATTTCTGGACGAAATCGAAGCTGTCAATAAGGAAGCAGTACGACTTGTTGAAGATGAAAATTGTAAAATTATAATAGTTTTATCACATTGTGGTCTAGATGTGGATAGAAAAATAGCTGCAAATTTAGTGCCACATGTCAATTTAATAGTTGGTGGTCATACTCATACATTTCTGTATAGTGGCACTCCGCCGGGACCAGATAGACCAGCTGGGCCATATCCTGTTGTAGTTGCAAGAGAAGCTGGTCGAAAAGTATTAATTGTTCAAGCTGCAGCTTATACAAAATATCTGGGAAATCTGACAGTTTGGTATCGTGATAATGGCGATGTTGAGAAATGGGAAGGAAACCCAATTTACTTAAATCATAATATACAGCAAGGTAAATTATAGTTTTTTTATTATTATTATTTACTTTAGCCCAGTTCCATTGGTGAGTTTAGCTACTAATTCGAAGTTAGAGCGGAGTTGGAGAAATTTTATAGTGAAGTAATGACCGAGTTAACGGAGTTAAGGAAGGCCGAACGCCTGAACGTAATCTGTCCTATTTAGGGCTTCGAATTGGAACTGAACCGAAAACCGAACAAAAACCGGAATTGAACCGGAAAAAAAATCGGTTAATTTCGGTTCGATACATGTTGAAACACGAGCGTTAACACAATTTTACTTTCCTCTTCAGTTGTCGTTTTTTTTTTATTTTCGGGATCTCGTAGCGTAGTCGCAAGTTACAACTTTTTTTTCGCAGAAGAGTATTTGGTTTTTTTTCTGGATGAATACTAAGTTATTAAACTTGAAAATAAAACTAGTATTTTTTTTTTTGATAATAACTTTGTTTTTAATAATCTTTAACCCTTTCAGGCCTAGAAGTATTTCTATGGAACCACAAATAAAATATTTTTTATATTTTCTATGAATGTAATTTTTTTTCTTCCATAAAAAAAAAGAATATTACGTAAATTATCACACAGTAAAATTACAAAAATGTTGTTATTTTACTGTTAAAAGCTATATAATATAAATTTAAGTTACATTTTACAGTGGTTATTATTATTCAGAAAAATTTATTCCGTCCCGAAAGGGTTAAATACTTTAAATGAAAATACATTGGAAAATATTTTAATAATTAGAGGAAGCTCTTATTTTTTTCTAATTATACATACATACATACACAATCACGCCATGTACCCAAAAGGGTGTGGCACAAACACTTTTCATCATTCCGAAATCAGTCGCCTCCAAACATTCCTATCCAAACAAGCAACTTTCACTTCATCCACATTCATAATTCCTCTCATACATGCTCTTTTATTCCTACTACTTGGAAACTTTCGCTCACGCAAAACACTCTCAATCATACCACTCCAACTACTCATCGGACGTCCACCTGCAAACGTATACCATCAAAATGATGGTACAACATTTCTTTTCAATTTCACACTCATCATACACTAAACTAATTTTCTCTAAAATAATAGAAATAACGGTAAAAAATAGATTAATGAACTACTTAGAGAGATTTAATCTACTTTCCAAAGAACAGTATGGATTCAGACCCAAACGCTCTACTGTGAAAGCCGCAGTTGATCTTGTATCTGATATTTGCTTAAAAATGAACGCAGGTAAACACGTATCTGCAACTTTTTGTGATCTCAGTAAGGCGTTTGACAGCGTCAATCATGAAATCCTACTAGACAAAATGTCGTATTATGGAATTAGGGGACTTCCCCTTCAATTATTTTCAGAATATTTAAAACAGAGAGAGCAAACAACATTTATTAATAATGAATACTCTAAGTATGAGGAGGTAAGATGCGGAGTACCGCAAGGTTCCGTACTTGGACCTCTACTCTTTCTTATTTATATAAATGATATACCATCTAACATTACAAAAGCAAACACATTCCTATATGCTGATGATACCACTTTTGTAAATCAGTGCTCAAATCCAAGTAACGTTAACGGTATAATGGCACGTACAAACAATGAAGCTAACGATTGGTTTGTAGCTAATAGACTAATCTTAAATCAAAATAAAACACAAAACATTTTTTTTAGTGTTAATAGAGTTGTAAATAACAACAATGTCAATTATGATAAAAAATCGTCAGTTAAGTTTTTAGGGTTCTTCCTAGACGGTTAATTAAATTGGAATAAACATATTGATCATGTTGCATACAAATTAACCACTAGCAATTATATGCTACGCAAATTAATGACAGTAGCTTCAATGGAAATTGTACGTGCTTTATACTACTCCTCGATACACAGTCATCTTACGTATGGTTGCTTACTTTGGGGAAATTCTACAGCTAGTGTCAGAATTTTTAAACTTCAAAAACATGCAATCAGAATAATTACACGAAGTCACTATAGACAATCATGTCGACAACATTTTATTAATTTAAAAATTCTGACACTTCCATGTATATATATCTTGCAATGTTTGGAACTAACCAAAAACAACACAAACGTGCTACAAAAAAATTGTAATATCCACGAATACCAGACAAGAAAAAGAGACGATCTCAGGTTACCATTTTGCAGGTTAAATGTAACAAAAAATTTACCTATGAATGTGGGGGGAACATTTTATAATATGCTCCCGCCAAAAATTAAAAATCTAAATAAAAATAAATTTCTTAAAATTGTAAAAACGTTTTTAGAAAAAAATGCTTTCTACTCGGTTAGGGAATTTACAGAAAATGTTAAAGAAATCGAAAAAGAATTATAAATTAATGTATGACTTAGTTTTATATACAGTTTTTTTTTTGTATTACAAACTTAAATAAAGATATTATTATTATTATTATCGTATTTCGTACCAGATCTCTCCCATTTACACCACATACCCCACGTAAAAATCTCATTTTCACAACAGTCATTTTCCGTTTATGCTTCTGCAATCTTATTATTATATAAATAAAACATACATACACAAATTATATAAGTTTCATAATACAAATAAAAACATTGAAAAATTTTAAAAATTAATCTGAACCGAAAACTGAAAAAACCGTATTTTTGCCGGAACGAAAAATATAATGCATGATATCGCTCGCACTCATGCGGGCCCGACATCAAACTCCGCTTAGTGCAAGATGTTTGTAATGCTTAAACCAAAATTTGAAATTTACTAGACGTTGTTTCTGGGCAAAAACATCTGTAGCTTTGGCCAATATATTTGCTAAATTAATACTGTTAAATTAATATAGTTATATGTTGAGAATAAAATTAATCACATCATTATACCTAATAACTTGATTACTAATTTTAATTACAATATTTAATATATACTATAACAAATAACTAAACTTTGTATTTGTTTTAGATGAAAATATTAACAAGGAAATAGATGAATGGAAATCTCTTGTAGATGAATACAGTAAAAAATACATTGGCTATACAAATGTAGTTCTATCTTCGCAAGGTTGTCACATATATGAATGCAATTTGGGAAACTTTATGGCAGATGCTATGGTTGATTATGTAAGTTTATATTATCTATTATCGAAGTTAATAAATGAAAAATTAGAATTGTCATAATATAATCGAATAACGCGCCAATATATATTTTGTAATGTAGACAGCGATAGCACTGATATGTATGTGTCGTTATATATCAATTGTTGACTTGTTGTGTAAGTTATATGTTTTTGCTGTCTGTAATTTTGATCGAGTATGTATGTGTTTTGGTATTCAAATTTATCCAACTAATCATAATTTATATTAATTCTTAAGTTTGTTTATTATACTCAATAATTTTAAATAAAGTATTTAAAACCGCTGCTAAAAACCTGTCAATATTTTTGGTTAAGTTTGGTAGTACAAATTCGTCAACACTCTAATTCAAAGTTATAAAATCATTAGTTTTCTAATATTTGTAAAATATACCTGTACGTTTTTAAGAAGAAGAGATACTGCAAGCACAATTTTAAAATCAGTTTTAACTAATATCGGTTTTTAGACAACGCTACTTGCAACTAAAACATCCAAAAACCGAACTTGTAATAGATCTAGCAAACATTCTCAAGTCGAATTTGCAGAAACTGCTACTAGCAATATTTAAATAATCAAAAGCAATAATAATTAAGCACAATAAAACTATTTCATTAGTTATGATTTTTTTTTAAATATATTTCAAATACAATTCTAAACCTTCTTACAATTTATAACGATTTATGGAATTAGAAGATATCATAATGGTGTAGAGGTTAAATTGAAGGACCACCAGTTTTCAAATTCTGAGTTTGATTCTTAAGAAATGTATTTTTTTAAATAATGTGGATACTTAAATGGTTTTATTTACTACTTTTTGGAAATCAGATCCGAGAAAGTCTCTTGTCTTTTACAATGTAATTTTCAATGTATTCCCTAAAAATTAGAGCTTGGCATGGTTAGTGGGTCACGTTGTGCCCGACGTAACCGTGAGTAAATTTTATAAACGTAAATCTCTGCTAAGTCAGTTCATTCACGATGACGTTTATTTCCTTATATTTTTTATGCAAGTTTTGGTTGTAAATTTTATAAAAGTATTAAATTCAAATGTATAGTTATATATATATATATATATATATATATATATATATATAATTAAAAGAGAGTGTGTAGTCGGTTCTTGATGGAATTTCATTTTAATAATAATAATAAAAAAATTTTCACTATACTTGATTTTCCACTTTATTTATTTAATTGTTACATATGTTTCGACTTTTCAGTCATCATCAGACGTGTACAGATTTTTAAAAAATTACAAGTATTTATACATTATTATGTACCGTTATATATTAAGTAGAGGTGAACAGCTTACATCTAATTGGTCATTTACAATATATTTCCCAGAATTTACTGCTTTTCTAATCTCTAAATTTTCCAGAAGGTTCATTCTAAATCCTTTTTCTGCTAAATGTATAATTTCAAATTCTCCATTAAAATTATGATTATTTTTAATACAATGTTCAGAAAAACCCGTCGTGCAATTTTGTTTATCAATAGCATTAATATGTTCCTTAATTCTAGATTTAAAACTGCGGCCGCTTTGTCCAATATAAATAGCATCACAATTACTGCATTTAATTTTATAAACACCATTAAGATCTGATTTTATGGGTTTTTCTTTGTTATTTGAAAGTAACGTTCCTAGTTTATATTTATTTGTAATAGTTGTTTTAATATTATGATTTTTTATTTTTATTTTCTTAGCTATATTATTAGTTATGTTCGGTATAAAATTTAAATAATGCCACTTGGATGTAGTATCAACCGTTCTGGAATTACAATAAATTTTTTCACATATTACAACCTTCTTTTTATTTTTAATAATATTATCAATATGTATTGGATTGTATCCATTATTTGTCGCTATGTCTTTAATTGTGTTAATTTCTGTATTGTAATTTTCTTGACTAAGTGGGATTGTTAGTAATCTATGGACCATGCTGTGAAAGGCTGACATTTTTATTGAATCAGATTGATTAGAATCATATGGTATAATCGAATCAGAAAATGTAGGTTTCCTATATATTTTGTAGTCGAGTTTATTGTTTGTTATGCTTATCGTTAAATCAAGGAAATTTATACTTTTATTTATTTCTTTTTCTAAAGTAAATTTAATGTTTTTATTTATATTATTCAAAAATTCAAGAAACATGTTAAGTTGTCTGTCAGAACCATTCCATATACAGAAAACATCGTCAACGTACCGGCACCAAAATTTAATACAATTTGTAAATTTAGTATTGTCCATAATCAGTTTTTCAAAATAATCCATATATATATCGGCAAATAACGGAGAAACAGGTGATCCCATCGGTAAACCTGAATTCATTTTATAAAATTTATCGTTAAATTTAAAATAATTTTGATCTAAACAAAGTTCAATAATTGCAAAATACTCAATTTTTTGAATTTGGTTAAGTTTTTTATTATTATCTAACATATCCCATAAAATTGATTTTAAGTCTATCGTAGGAATCGAAGTAAACAGATTAGTTACATCAAAAGAAATCAATTTATAATTATTTTCTATTTGCAGATTTTTTGTACGATCTACAAAATTTATTGAATTTTTTATACTAAATTTAGAGTTAAAATTGAGGATGTCTGGTAATATTTTACACAAGTACTTACAAATTTTATAAGCAGGAGCGTTTACATAGGAAACTATCTGTCGCATTGGGCAGTTTGGTTTATGTAGTTTTGGTTGAGCAAACAGCTGGGGCGATCTAGGATTCATACACTTCATTACAAACTTATCTTTTTCGCTAAACACTGATTTGCATTCTTTAATCACTTTAATAATATCCAATTGAAATTTATTTGTAGGATCACACTTTATTTCACTGCAATCACTGTCTTCTATCATTTTTAAAGTTTTCTGCTGGTATTCTTCTTTCTTCATGAGAGCTATTGTATTGCCTTTATCTGCTTTGCAAAGAGTAATATTTTCTGTATCTAACCTGTTTTTTAAATCCCTTATAGTTTTACATTCTATTTTGTTATAAATTTTTGAATTACTGGATTGTCTACTATCTTTTAAAATTTTAGAGCACTCTAGTTTTATGCATTGTTTTTCATTAGGATCGATAATAGAATTTGTTGCAATTTCTGTATTAATAGCAAGTTCGTCAAAATCTTTTTGTTTAATTGGTATATGTGGCGAGTATTTCAAACCTTTTTCCAGTAATATTGTTTCTTTTTCATTCAGTATTGTGTCAGTAAGATTAATCACACGTGGATAAAATTTCTTTTTTTCCCTAGTTATTTGAGTTAAATTATGTTGTTTTGGTTTCTGGGTATGTATTAAATTTTTAATTTTAGTTTTCTGTTTTATGTGATTTAAGTAAATACCTTCTTGAACTGTAGCGCGTATTTCTTGATCCACTATGTCAAATTCAATCGGATGTAACGTATTAGCTAATTTGCTGTGTATAACTTTAAGATGTAGACCGAGGTTGTCCCGCCTGTAGTACCATTTTTTGCATTCTGTTTGAATCCAGTAGAAGTAAGCCTTGGAAACAGATCTTCTTGCTTCACTTGATTGATGGTTACACTGAATCTTCATATATTTAGGTTTAATATTATGTTTTTTACACTGTGTGTTGAACCATAGATGATTAGAGCACATTTTAAATTTAAATAGAGTTTTCTTGTACATGACTACC